>JAHBCN010001931.1:0-103522 GCA_019359885.1 Listronotus oregonensis
AAAAAAAATTTTTTTGGGAAACCCCTTTAATTTTATTTTTTTAAAAAAGACGTAAAATTAAAATAAATTATTATGTTTGACGTTTAACTTGTGTTAATTTAACAATATTAACTTAAACATGTTTAATGTTGGCTACAAAGTTTGTTTATGTTGCGGCGAATCGGCATTTATATACAGGGTGTCCCACTTTTATAGGGTATCTCCGTATTTGTTGGTGCTGTCAAAAAGTAATATTGGCGTCATGTCCTTTTTGAGTCAAACTTTAAATGGTAAAATCGAAATTTGAAAATTTTGCTTGCTTAAGAGATACGGGGAAAATCAAAAAATTGTCAATTTCAGAATGACCCTATATTTTCTTAGTCAAAAGAAATACAGAAAAATGTAAAGCCTACTGTGGTTTAAAGTAATAAAGTTTAAATAAATTGCACAGAAAACCAATATTATCCATGGTGTGGTAAATTAAAAAAAAATAATTTAATATACTATCTTTTTTGGATTAAAAATACAGGTGTTCCATTTAAAAAAATGAAGTTTGGTCCGGTAACTTTTATACCTGGTCCCGTATACTTATTCTTAAAACGGCAGATTATTTAACAATCATTATAAAGAAATGTTTGTATAAAACATTTTTCTGTATCTAACTAAGAAATTATAGGGTAATTTTGAAATTGACAAATTTTTGTTTTTCTCCCTGATCCATGAAGCGAGCGAAAACTTTTAGATTATGATTTAACCATTTTAAGTTTGACTCAAAAAGAGCACATGAAGCCTATATCACTTTTTTAATAGCACTAAGAAATACGGAGATACCTATAAAAGTGTCGAACATGGGACACCCTGTACAGGGTGTCCGGTTATAAATGTAACCCCCATTAACTTTTTTATTTGACGTTTGGAAAAATAAATCGGTTTAAAAGTTTAATTTTTTAAAATAATGTTTTTAAAAACTTCCTTATTCTTGTACAGGGTGTTTCAGAAAGTCTGGACGTGGTCCTACTATCTTATTTTAAATAAGTCCCCTATTTATTTATTTGACATTTGCATTCTCCTTGATTCTAAACATTTTTGATGTAGCATACCCTATGTCTAATTTTAATAGTTACATCACAAAATGCAAAACGTAAGTTTTATCATTATCACGCGATATCGCTACGTTTGTTGATTTCATCAATTGGCCATGATATTTAACATATCTGTCAAATAAATACTTTTAGTTCAAATTTAGTTACAACTTTTTCGCAGCCATACACACGCCTTTATTCCCTTTAAGCCCTTTTTAATTATAATTATTCTTAACATAAAATTTATAAATGTCTTTCCTCTCTTGTTCAGAATAATATTTTACCAAAAAATTAAAACTAGTGTCAGTGTAAAAGAAAGTCATGATAATGCTTACAGTTTTTAATTTTTTGCATTTTGCGATGTTACCAATAAACTACATAAAATATGTTTAGAGTTTTAAGGAGAATGCAAATCTTAAATAAAAAAATAGGGGACTTATTAAAATAAGAGAGTAAGACCACGTCCAGACTTTCAGAAACACCCTGTATAGGTAAAAAGAAGTATTTTAAAAAATTTGCTTTGAACCCCTAAACTTTTATACTATACTTGTTTTTCATAAACGTAAAAGAAAAAAGTTTATGGGGGTTACATTTATAACCGGACGCCCTGTATGTACATATAAATAACACGCGTTTAATATTAAAGTTATAAAAACCTGCCAACGCCTATGATCCAAAAATGTGTCACATCCAGGTGAAATATTAAATACGGAACCGCAGAGCCAGCCGTTTTTTTCTTCTCCATTCTTTCTACGCTATGGAAAGCTCTCGTTTCCAATTTTTGCGTCTTTGTGCCGCCGAATTTATCGTTTCTTTGGATGATCATTAATTATTTTTCTTTGGGCCTTGCGTTTGATAAGACTCCAGCTTCTCTTAGTCTTGTCACCATTCTGTCTTATCGCGCACTAAATCCCTTTGATAGATTCAGAGACGTAGAGTTTTTCTTTGATGTGGATTAATTGAGTTTTTCATAAATTGTTCATTTATAACACTCCAGTAATGCGAACAATAACGAGTCTATAATCAGGAGCTTTAAATATTTCAAAAAAATTAAATAGAGTTGTGTTCGGATATAACAAACGCTAAAAAAGCATTAAAAATGGTTCGTTTTATCCAATGTTCGTTATAACCAGTAAAAAATACATTATGTGCACATATTTTTGTACAAAAAATGTTTGTTTTAACCGAAAGTTCGCTGTAAACTGGTTCGTTATATCCGAACATTAATGTATATAGGAAATGGAGTATTTCGTGCAATTTTTTTATCTGTTTGATTGATTGATTGATGAAGTAAATACACAAGTTGAGGTTTTGTCCGCCTCGACACTGCAGCCTACAGGGCTTGTTGTATCTCTTGTGTATTTGTTTCAGTTAAAAAGGTTTGACACCTTAGACAGGTGTAGTAGTCCTTTTTACTGTTCTTTCTGGTCTCCAGCCTCCTGGTGGTTAGTGTCCACCATGGGTTTTGATTTGTTCTCCAGTATGTAAGTGCAGGGCACTCATATATGATGTGAGAAGCTGTCTCTTCCTCTTCGTCACATAGTCTGCGAATGGGTTCTTCTCTATAGATGCCCATAGTGTGCATATGTTTTCTTAGGGTGCAGTGTCCGGTTATTAATCCTGTCACTATTCTAATCTGATTCCTATTTAGTTTTAGTAATTCCCTTGTCAATGCTTTCGATGGTGAGTCCAACATTGATTTACTGTGATATTGCCTTGGAATGTGGTTCCAGTATGACTGGATGGATGGATTATCTGTTACTTGGTTTACTTTTTATCTAAAAAAGAAAAAAAAATAGTTTAATGTTACTGCAATTTGCATTTATGTTATGTGGAAACAATGCTTACCGGTTGGCTCGTAGATATGATATTGATTAACCTACACAAAAAAAAATATTTTGGTTTAATACCACTTTTAAAAATACAAATAAAATTAAAAAGTAAAATAACTGTTGTATATAGAAAATGAAGAAATCTTGTATTTCGTGCAATATTTTTATCTGTTACTTGGTTTACTTTTCATCTAAAAAAGAAAAAAAAATGTGTAATGTTACTGCAATGCTCTTGCAGTTATGTCATGTGGAAACAATGCTTCCCGGTTGTCTCGTAGATATATTACTTAACCTACACTAAAAAAAAATTTTTGGTTTTATACTTCTCTTCAAAATACAAATAAAATTAAAAAGTAAAGTGAGTATTGTTTGTAGTATGTTGTTAGTTCTGTTAAGATAAAACAATTTGTGGTGGTATAACTTTTTTAAATTTATTTAAAGATTAGTAGACCACAAAAATCAAAATACTTGGCGTGACCAAATAAAAAACTGGTTTAAAGCCAAATTTACTAAATTTTTACAATATAAATAAAGCAATGGTCTAATTTACTACTTAAACTATTTGCAAAAATTATTTTTTTCTTTAAATACAATATTATTTATTTAACATAAATCTAATTTAATTTAGATAACACGAAATACTAATTAATAATTAACACAACAACATACTTATTTACTCCTTAAAAATAATATTGTCTAACAAAACAGACTCTATTTCGTTGGACTAAAAAAATATTTGATGATCGATATAATTTTATTTATCACCGTTGTTTACCACATTTTTTTAAATAGATCATAGTCTTATTCCATAAATTTTTAATTAAACTGAACAAAAAAAAATGTATTCAAAGTAAAAACAATACTATTAAAAACTGCGCTACAACTTGTGGCTATCCTTTAGCGTAAAATAGTTAACTAGTTTTAGTCTAGTCGAGAAGTGTGCTTCCTGCGAAAAATTGTTAGAAGGCTTCGAAAAATATGAGCGATAGCTTATTCCACGAAAAAAAAGCACATTCGATTTTTGATGATAACTCAAAAACCATAAGATATAGCGGAAATTGCAAAAAAGATCCTTGAAAAGAAGGAAATTTTCTTTAAAAAAATCCCAACTCTCGAAACTCTATCTCATTATTTTTAATTTAATGCTGAAAATGGGCCTCCACACGACCTTTTGGTTGCGCGCTTAAAGTCAAAACCGAGTGCCTCACACTAAATAATTCTTTTTAAGGTATTAACTATTAATTGAAAAATTAAAAAAAATTATGGAAGAATTTGCTCCCGTTAAAAATTTAACTCAAAGTTTTAAAAAAATTAATTTTTCAACAGGTTAGACAATTGTTAATTAACAAAATTGTTTCGAAATTTTGTGTTTATTGTACATTCAAAAAAATGTTTAAATTATTGTCGTGAAATTTTATCACCCTCTTGGAGCTCTTCTTATATATCCACTTAACAAGATCACGCCATAAAAGTTTAATAAATTTTAATCCTTTGTTTATAATAATTGTATAACTTTGACAATATTGCTCTGATTTTTTATTTTTTGCAAAGTTTTAAAATTATTATAAACAAAGGATTAAAATTTATTAAACTTTTCTGGTTATTTTGGAAAGAAGTCTATAAATAAACTATTTGTAAATATATATTTTTTTAATTTACACAACCAAATTATGAAATAAATAACTTTCATACTTATTTTTTTAAATCAAATATTTGGTGAAAAATTTTAAATTTGCACAATAACTAATTGGCGCTTGTATGGAAAAAGTGGAATAGGTTTAAAAATGTGAAAATTGAGTAAAGGTAAATTCAATAATAATTAAAATATTATTTAAATTTTTTCCTTATAACATTTTGGTAACTCTTAGAGTTTTTAATTAAAGAAGTTCCTAAAATTGCCAGAATGGTTTATAGGAACAGTCAAATTATTTTAATTATTGTTTAGTAATTACCACATAATAATTATTATTTCTTTTCATTCAGTTTATCCTTATTATCCAATGTCGATAATAATGAAATTTATGTTAATGCAGATTTGAAAATATCCAAGGTCCTACATTAAAGTTTAAAAGGAAAATACCAAACCTATTCATTCTTCTTTTATAATATCCATTTGGAAATATATTCATTTTTATCTAAAATCTTAAGCAGCATAAAAAGAAACTAATATCTGATAGGTCGATCTAAGCCATAAAATCCAAATTTAAAGCTGTATTGCTGTTAGAAGTTGTAACTTTTCAAAGGGTTTGATTTTTTACCTTGGAATATTTTTCTAAATTATATGTCGTGATAGTCTTTGGTTAAAATTGCTCTTATATAAACTACCAGAAAACGATCATTTTGTCGATTCGGGAGATAATACTGCTTTTACTTTTAATTACTAGACCTTTTCGTAACTAATTTTTGTACACGTATTTATGCTGTTCTATCTTTGTACAGAGTTTTAGCAAAGTTCGAGTTTTTAATTGGACTGTGGAGCTTAAGACTACTATGTCCATTATTATTCTACTTTAGTCTGACTTTAATTAAGCGTAAGAGTATAAGCACTAGCTGTAGAGCAGTGTTTTCATCTTTTATATCAAACTTACAGATGTCTATACCATTCAGAAGTTTTCTAAGTATGTCCTGTAAATGTGAATGTAAATTCACAGTCATCCTTATCAATATTAAGTATCTTTTTTATGAGTAATTTGTGCTTTATAAATGCAGATTGGTTTTTGTTTTTGGGTTTATTGGGGTTCTACATAATACCTAGTCCAATTTATTTGCAGTGTAGTAGCCCATTTTTTTTATCTGACATACATAACTCAAGCACTTTACATTACTACAATAAAACTTACTGCAGGTTCCAACTTTTTAATTATTTAAGTTTACCATATCGATATTTTTTACGTTCATGCAATAAACTGTTTTGTATATATATATTTACAGGAAAAACTGTGTTTTTGTTGCTTTTGTGCACTAAAACGATATTTTAAGTAGGGTACAAGTATTACAATTAAAATAAATTTAATTGTATTTTAAATAGCTTGTTACCCATTTAAAATAACATTTTTTCAGAAATTTTTAGATCTAAACATCAGAGAAAAAGTATTTTTATTATTTTTATGCCCTGTACAGAAAACATATAATTTATCATGAGCACCTTAAATAAGAGGTTAATTTAATTTAAAAATATACTATGACCCCAGTATAAAATAAACTAAGGGTTAAAATAGAACCCTTAGCCTTTCTCGTGCCTTCGTCTTCTTTCCAATCAGATTCCCGATCTAACAAATAATTATGACCAGCAATCGGAAATGCCATTTAGGCTCCGGTTTATCTTCTTTCGAAGATAATTTTTTGTATTGGGAAAAAAGAATTTGTAAATGATAAAGAAGTTAAGAGTTAAGCGGTTTAGTCTTTGGGGATTTTTACACAATGGCGGCGTAAAGGGTTTTTTTTCTGAAAATACGTGAGATTAGTTTTAACATACTGTCGTTATAATTTAATAAAAACAAAAGGTATGGAATGGCGGTCAACAGCTACTTTTTTCCAAATTTGTTCCAACGCGTTTTAGCTGTAAGCAGTAATAAACTAGCCAAAAATTATTTTGAAAATTTTAAACCTGTAAGCCTTAAATTTTTTCGATTTTTTTTCCTTTTGCCTTACCTGGCGAACAAAATTAATAAGTGAAGAAATCTTTTTTTTTTTAAATTTTCGGTGTAACATTTTCTTACTCTATTTACGCGTTCAATGGAAATTTTTAATTTTATAAGAATAATTTGTAATTTTTATTTATTTATTACTGTAAATTATATTTCGAGTTTCCAGTGCTCCAAAAAAACCTAATGTTTTCTAACATTTCATTTTCAGTTATGGAAAATAAATATATTAACCGAACAGCCCAATAATAGATATTTTTGATTAAATAAAAGAAATTAAACACATTAAATATAAAATAAATTACTTAGTATACTTCACATGATAAATAAAAACATAGGTAGCCAACAGTAATTTTATTAAACTTTTTTATACAATAAATAAATAATTCTTCTATTCTTTACATCTTCAAATAACCAATAATTTTGTTCCAGTATTTTGTTAATGGTAAACCAAGCAAGTATTGCTGAAAAGATTTATTTCTGTTTCGTAAACTCTCGTTTCGTACACCTTAAAAATATCCCTTAAATATTGTTATTTCGTACTCATATTAATTATTCAGTTTTTGACAACTGAGGTAGGTTCCTGTCTCTGATGGTTCATAAAATATGGTAAAATGAATTAAAACTACTTTTATAACTAAATATTAAAATATTTATTGCTCACATACAAGATGCAGAAATATAAAATATTTATTTGGATAATAGTGATATTAAAATAATCTAATAATAAATATATTTAAACTATCTACCTAAACGGAAAAGTTTACTGTTCCTACTTTTAGTGATTTATACGTCTGAAATATAATTGGGGAAAATAAAAAGCCGCTTTGTTTAATCAAAACTAATCATGTCCGACCAGAACTGAGGGCTTTTAAATTTGTCTACAATATCCTACTTTTGATTAATCCATGGTAGAATTGCGGCCTAAATGGAAAAGTTGACTGTTCCTACTGTTAGTGATCCATCACGTCTGAAATATAATTGGGAAAAATAAAAAGCCGCTTTAACTAACCAGAACTAACCATGACCGACCAGAACTCAGGGCTTTTAAATTTGTCTAAATTTAATTATTAACAAAATTTTAATAATTTTAATATGTATTTATTTGGTTGGTGATTTGGGTCGTCACAATGGTCGGTGTACGAAACGAGAAGCATAACATTAACTAAATAATTAAGTGTACGAAACGAAAATATTTCAGGTAAATATCTGAAGTGTACGAAGTGCGAGTATACGAACCAAGAAAACACCGCTGAAAACCCGCGCGACGCATCTCGATAGAATTTCCTCTCCGACTGCATATACAGTAGTGCTGTTATTTCACAACCTGTTATTTTAATGCGGATGATATTAAATAAAATTTTAATAAATTTTACTTTAATATTAAGGCAAATTGTCCTAAATATGCACCTCTATTTTAACACCACCCTTAAGAGTCTTAATTAGGAGTACAGAGTAATCTATAGTCCGCTAAAGGTAGTGCTCTGATAATTTAGTTTAAATGTAGTATGTAATATACGTACTGTGATATACGCACAAACTTTATTAATTTTTAGACGTATCATTTAAAAAAACTGTATTTTATGGTTCTCAAACATACAAAATGAAGCAATTTATTAAGTTCTCGAGGCTCCTTTAAAGTGTTGTACACAGAGCGACAACAAAAAGTGACCCGGCTAATATTTTATTTATCTTTACTGGACAAAAAGACTGTTATTAAGAGTCCATTCGCGCCGCGAAAATGGATCCAATTTGGGGTTCGGGGCATAATGTTTTTCTCAAAAACGGTATAAGTTATTGATAATTTTCAAAAACTATATGAAAGCCAACACTTAAATCTAGGCTTCTGCTGTAATAGTTTTTTAAATTTGGATTTAGTTTTTAATATTTCCTTGAGTGAAAATCACCCTAAAATCGGTTATGTTTAGATACTATTTTCTCTTAACTCGACTCGTATTTCAAAAATCCGCTTCAGCAGAGGCATGGATTATTTCCTTACCTTTAAAATGGTGTATAATTTATGTCATTTGGGTGAAAAATAGTTACCGAAAAACGTTATCTCCTGTAGGCTTGCAATCGGAAACAATATCGCATCGATACACCGAATTTGGAAGAACCTAAATAAAATATAATAATTTTAATGCGGCTATACGAAAATTGTGGTAGTGGGAGTTTGTTAGTCTCCGCCCACCGTCTCCGCGTACTTTCGCCCGACCCCTAAGGTGTAGCGTAAATGACTCTTAAGAGACCTGCGCATATAGTAATAAAATGTTTATATTACTTAAATTGCTACTTTTATACAGGCTAAGGAAAATGTTAACGTTAGATGAAATAAAAACTTTATCTTATCAGAACATGGTTTGGTCTGCTTTAGTTTATTTTAATAATTCTAAAAGAGGATTAAGTTGCGCGAAAAACCTACAGGAACCCTTCCTTTATCTAATGTTTCGCAAGTTTTTAGGTTTAATATACATAAACTTATGCTTAAAGTATTATTTTATTGGATAAAGTTAAAGTTAAGACGAAATCCCATATATCCACGGTTCTATGCAAATTTGGTGAAGTATTCCAATTTTCGTTTAGCAAACTTACTCCGCTAAACCGTCTATTGACTGACGAAGTTAGATGCAGACGAATATAAATAGAGATGCATCATGTGAGGTTTACTTTATATTAGATGAGATTGTGGTTAAGGGTTTTACTATACGTTTTCGGCTTATGGAGGTGTAAAATACGTGATATTGAACAGAATTTATCAATAATAATTCTACGAAAGTACCGAATATCGTCTTGCGTCAGTGTAAAACAACGAAATTCGTCATTTTCCAAAATGTCTAGGCATTGTGCAACATCGTTGTATTGTACAAAATTTGTTTTTGGGGCTTTTAATAGCTTTGGTTTGTTCTATATTTACTAATTTGTGTTAGAAAAATGCTTTACTTATTATTAAAAATAATGCTGTTTGCTGTTTAAATAATCAAGTAATACAATTTTAATTTAACACTTTCTAGAATTTGATTTAAAAACTTAAATAATTTTGACTTTTTTAAAAGGTACTTATATATATGTATTTTGCGACTGAGACTAGAAAAACATATAGGTTGGTATTTAACAGTTGGAACAGTAAATTTATAATCCAAAAATAATATTTAAAATTGTTAGACCTACACAATTATGTTTTTAAATTCAACTAAATAAACTTAAAACAAAAAGTAACACCTAAAGCCTTTATTATAGCAAATGGAAAAACAATATCGTTTTAAGTGTTTCTTCTTTTTCTTTTCGAAACGTTGCCCAAAAAAATTATCGGATATTAAACTACCTATACAAACAAATATTATTCTAATGCAATACTCTGTATATTATGCTACGACCTTTGTATTTTTAAAATCAAAGAAAATGGCTCAATATACACACTGAATCATTAGAAAAGGTTACGTTTAACTGCATTTGTCTGATTTGTGCGTATTTATTTGTGTTTTTTCGCTTTTTAATAAAATTACTACTCTAAATGGCTGCCAAAATAACTTTAAACACCCTATACAAAAAGGTATAGTACCTAAGGGAACCTTATATGAAATTTCTAAAAAAAAATTATAGTTATGCACCAAACTCCGAAATTAACAGTTAAATAGTGTGTTACAAAAATAAATATAAAATATACAAAGGATTTTAACTTTATTAACCCACAAAATATCTTCGCAAAACTGTCTTCATATCAGCTTTAGACCCTGCTTAAAACACTTACCATGTGTAAGGTATAGCTTCTCTTCACACTTAGTAATTCACCTTTTGAATAATACAAATCTTATAACAAAACTTTCTTCTCCTATTCACCAAGAGCTTTAGGAAACCTGTCTCTCATTTATAGGTATATACCTCATAATCATGCCACACACATCCTTAACAGTCCTCCTGGGGAAGCCCTGAAAATTTAATTTTGAGTTTTATTCCTAGAATCTTTAAACTATTAAATCTGTTATATACACAGATCTTTTGCTACACTCCGAAATGTTTATTAAACTACCTCTTACTTTTCATTAGACACTTATTCTAGCACCTAAGCTAAAAGCTTTTGTGTTGATACCCCATTTATTAGAAAGCGTTTTTTTTTATTTAAGTATTTTAGGAGGTTCTAGTCATATAAAATACAATTTTGCTTACCTACCATGTTTCCAGTACTTTTGCGAGACTCCCTCTATGTAAAATTATTTTTACCTTTTTCATCAACACAAATAATAACGTATTTGTTAAATAAAACTCATAAAAATTAGAAAATCGTACAGGTTCGGCAAATAGCTTTTAAAGAATGAGCTTCGCATCCCTGTCGTATTGGGTGTGGTACGGTTCTGGCGAAATTTGGACAAGATATGGCCTAAACTAGTTAAATATTTTACGCTAAGGATATCCACAAATTGTAGCGCAGTTAAAAACTTGTACTCTAGACAGTATTGATTTTTTTTCGGTTTATTTAAAAATGTATGCATTAAATAATTTTATCTATGTATCTACAAATCCTGTTCCCGTCTTAAGTTTTTTTAAGAAGTAATAAGATGTTATATTTAAAATGATTTTGTAAAATAAACAAATTTTGTTAATATTAATTATTATTGTATATCTAAATTAAATTAGATTGGAAATGATTATGTGTTAGAAGAAAAATATTTAATATTAATAGTGAATTAGACCATTCTTTATTGATATTGTAAAATTTATTTGTTTTTAATTGCTCAATTTTTTATGTTTAAGATTCATTTGTATTATGAGTAATTATAATTTATAAACCTATCTGAGGATCATTAAAATAATTATAAATCTAAGATTTCTTAATAATTAGCTAGGTGCTTTAGACGTTTAAGTACATTAAACGTAATAAAATATGGTAAAATAGCCTTATTTAAAAAAAAACCTTAGCACTTAACCTTGCTACCGTTTATAATCAACATAAGCTATTTTTAAAACAAATGAAAAACAATCGTTTATTCCCATGTGTGTAAAAACCTACCGATAATAAATTAACATGGGGTATCTATTTTGTTTTTGTAACATAAAACTACTGTAGGGTGTCACTTTGCTTAGGTAGAAGCTATTGATTTTTAAGCTTTAAATAGCTTATAGTTAAGTATTAAACATCAGGTTTTATTTGCTGATAATCTGTTTAATTTTAAATACTTTCCTATTATTAATCGTAGTCGTCCGACAAGTTCAAAAAAAGTAAAATTCTCCCACCAATTTAACAAAAATCTAGTCCCAAACCATATTTATTTTATTAAAAAAAACAATTTAAGATATGATGGATATAATTTGTCTATTAACATGGAATCGTTAAAATTTTATTTTTTATTTAAGACTGTTTTTAAAAGATATGTTTAATACTGTTTTGGGCGGATTCATCTAGTAAAAATATTCTTTGGGGTACTTATCAAACATACAAAAACGCTTCTAGTATTTTAGCAAATAAGGTAAAATAAAAGAAAGTGCTTTTATATTATTAAATAAAGATAACTATGTAGCATCACTATCAGTTAATTTACATATTACTTGATTGTTTTTTTGTAATTTTAGGGAACATTAAAATCAATTAACTCTCCTCCATTCTTATTTTTAAAAATAATAACACAAGCTGTTACAGTAAATTAACCCTACATTTGTGACATTTATCATAAATTTAAATAAAAAAAGTTATTAGAATTTCCAATGTTTTTTAAAAGAAAGATTTCGGTAATTTTACTTTTAATAGTTGCATAACTTACGTTATTAATTTTGTTTTAAATATTGAAAACGATCGACTTAACACTTAAAGGTTAATAAGTTTTGTACCATTTTTAAAGAATTTATTAAGTTTATTTTTTAGGTGATATTTGTTTTTAATGTTGGTCTGTAAAAAACTCTTCTACTTTTATGAATTAAATTTGTACCTGTGAGTATATAAATGAGCAGCAAGTATTGAACTTAATTTCACAAAAATCAATTTAAAAACAAATACATTTCTTATAATTACCGGACTTTTATTATACCCTGTATAAATATATTTTTGGCTGATATTAAAAATGTTAAATAAATTTAAACAATGAATAATCAGAAAAAAGTTTTACCACGCGACATACGAGTGCTTTATTGGTTAAACATTTTACCTGAATTAAATATCGTAAATTTAGTTTGTGCAAAGCATTTTCAAATATATTAGCCCCAACCAAATATTGATATGTAGCAAATAAAAATTTTATTGCACTATACCAGGATTAGGTTTATTTTAAACAAGCTTTATAATAATAGTTTTTAGAATAGTATTTTTATATCCTGGACTAATAAGGCCAAAATATTTTAGAATACTGTTTTTTTTTTATTTCTAATTAAGTAAAATTAAAAGCAGTCAAATGTACGTACCTACTTTTTAAAAATCGCCTTCATTGTCCTTAGTACTAAACAAGAATACCAGCTCATGCTTCTTTTTTTTGTAGGCTGCGTAATCTACATGTTTTTTTCTTGCCTTCTTGGTGTGAAAAATGGTTGCGGGCTATCTTCAGAATCTGTTCATTTGTCACTGATTTTATTTCTATAATCAGCAGTGATATTTTGATTTGCGTTATTGTGTCTACTGTCCTCTGAACTTTCAGATTCTACGTTACTTTCTTCAGGCTGGTATAAGCTTTCATTGCTATCTGACTTAAGTTTTGTATCTGGTCTTATAAACTGTTTAATATCCATCTTTTTTATGGCATCGTCTACCCCAATAGCTGAATTATTGGCCTATTTCTCGAGTTGGTCGCTATTTAGGAATAGCGATCTTAAACCAAGGAAGTTTAAAGGTATATGGAAGCCCAATAATGTAGAGCAAAATTGTCCAGGCGTGCAGGGCAGCGGGAATAGGAGGGTTGGCCCCGCGGAGTTTGCGCAATGCATTATAGGTCAGAGCCGGACTTCCATAATTCTTTGTTACTATCTATAAAGTTGACATCATCAAATTCAAGCATTCACTTTTTTTATTTTTTGCGCAAAATTGTTGGGTATTAAACGATACTACCATAGAATATTTAAAATTATTGTGTAATATTGGATTTTATATCATCTGATATAATATGGAAAGAATAGATGGCGCCAGTTTACAGTCTTTTATTTAAATAGTCCATATTTTTGGGAGCTTTGTAAATAAATAAAAACACCATTTTTTAAAATAAATTTCAAACATTGTATGATAGTTTTATGTACTTATCACCAATTTTGTGATAAAAGAAGGGCAAGAACCATCTTAAATGAGTTTAATCTAATCCTAAGATTCTGGTTGTACATTAAAAAGTAAAAATTTTTATAACTGCTTTTTATGCATATACTTTTCACTAATAACAAACATTCATGAGACAGAATAACAGCGGTTAAAAATGTTTAGTAACCTTTGGTACCTAGGTATCCATTGTAACAGTATCCGTTAAATAGATAGATAGATAGATAGATATATTTCCATAAAATATACATTAAGTATAAACGGTCGTCACTACAAAAAAAAAATAAAATAAATATATAATAAAACAAGAATCAATAAAATATCATATAAATACCGTCATATACACAAAAACATTGACAAACAATAAAAATGTACAAACAAATAAAATATGTAAAAAAAAACATTAAAAATATAAAGACAAATACCATACAGAAAATAAAAATATTATGTGTCTACAGTATGTCGAGCTTAAAAAGTTGATAATGTAAGTTAAAGAAACCAAAAATCTAATTTTTTCTTAAACAAATACAGAAAAAGCAAAAAGGAACTTTAGCATGTTACTTGCAAGTGTACTTTCTTTCATTCAATTAGAGGGACCTGTATATATTAAAATTTGCCTCGTCTGCCCAGTAATTAATAATTTTAATCCTTTAAAAGAATGTACTAAATTATTTAATGAAATAAAAGTATCTAAATGTAAACCTTATTTCTTTTTAATAATCCACAGAAATACACAAACATTGTGGAAATCATCTAAAAGATAGTTAAAATTGCCTTACTTTCCTTATTGCTATTTCCTATGAAATTTTCATTATTTTATTATTCATAATTGATATATTATTATTTTTTCGGTTACCTAACGTTACGTCTCATAAGAAGCACCTAATTTAAATATAAGAAATACTTACCTAAAGTAAAAAATGCCGGGTATGTTACCCTTGGATTTGCAAGACAAAACCGTACAACCTCCAATCATTTAGTTACGATAATATAAGTAACAAACAATAAACACAAAATTATAGTCACAATTTAATAAACACTAATCACTAAAATAAGAAGGTTTTTATCAATCCAAAAAACTTCTGCAACCACAAAATATAGGTACTCACACAAAGCAAAACAATCGGCGCAAAGGGCACAAACCACAACGAAAATGACGAATGATGAGACGACGACGGTTGACGTACAGCGCGGACATAGTTTCATACGCGCCGCGCGCGCCCTTTCACCAAAAACCTTAGACAACCTAAGACCATTACGGCTCTCATAAAAGTATAATGTGTTGCCTAACTACACACTGATTTATCAGTGTGTAAGTAGGAAACACATTAAATTATTTCGTGGAATTTTGTTATGGCGCAGAATCGGCGGGGCCAACTCTGACAGTTATTTTCATACTGGGCTGGACATTTTTTGATCGAATGGGCCATAGCATTGAGCTTCCATACACCTTTAAACTTCCTTGTCGTAAACGTGTTAATTTGTTTCTGGACATTTTTGAATAAAATGAGGTATTAGCTCGGTTTAACACAAGAGTACATACAAATTTTCTTTACATACGACATTTCCAGCCACCTATTTAAAACCATGCGTCACATATATGTGTCATAAATAGATCTATATTGAGGACACTTACATCTAAGCTAAAATATTTAACTTTTATGGAACTTTAATAACATCGAACACAATCAGGTGTTTTAATATTATGGAGAAAACACCACAAATATTAACAATTAAAGATAATAACAACATTCGCCACGTTAATTTTAAAGGTTATGAGTATATGAACTAGAAACTGGAACCAAATTGAGTCCCTCCCTAGTGAACCGTTAATAAGTTATTTGCATTTAACCGCAATAGAATCGACGGCACATATTTGTGACGGTAGTTTTTAAAAAAATTATGCGTCACATAAATATATGTGCAACGTGGTCGTGAACGTGTTTAATTTTATTTTAGTAATATTTGTCTAAAACATTTTTATTGATCTTTTTGCAATTTTTGTTTTAATGATTTCTTATTGTATAGTTTTCATTTTTTGCACCTTCTGTTCACTTCTTATCATATTATTATTTGTGGATATGCTTTTTAACAAAAGATTATAAATTTCTTTACAGTAATTTATCAATCCCCATATAAGTGCACTTTGGTAATCCAAAGATACAAATTTAACTCACGACTATCTTAAAGAAGCGATGAAAGCCTTTAAAGTGTTGAAATAGGCATTGGCACCTTCTTAAAATAAACAAAAATAGGATTTTAAATGCCGTTCGGCATCAACACACCAATTTAACGGTGAATGCTGAAAATAATGCACCGGAATATTTGTCTCACTCTTTTCGCTCTGTTGGATCATTAGTGTTAGTGTTTGTCTCAGCCAAACACATGTTTAAAGGTGGGGTGTATAGAAGCTCGGGGTCGTAAGTATGACTAATGGTGTTTTTGATCGGGGGTAGATACACTTTTATGTAAAAGTATCAGTTCTTTCGTTAAGAGTGCATTAAGAGAAAGATTGCATCGCTCGGTGACAAAAGAGGTGTTGGTAATAGATTTTTATTTATTCGGGGTGGAGCAGATAAGATAACTGACGTGAATGTAACTGGGTGACCAAAGTATTTTACCCAAAAATTGTAAAATTTAACAAATATTTAAAACGTGCAAATATAGTCACGTACTTTTTTTTGTATCTTAAGAGTTCTACGAAGGCATATAGTCTAATTACTAAAAAACCGTTGGTGTTTTAAGTGAAGCCCGAGGCAATTTATTAACCCAACACTTTAAGGTTTGGAGGGGACGAAAACCCATTTACAGGCAAAAGGTTTAACAACCTAGACACTAGGCATATAGGGTCAAACAAAATTAAAAGTTCGGTGTCTTTCCTGAAGGAAAAATGACATATTTTTTGAAGCCCAATCCAAAATTAATTGAAAACCTTTTGAAAGGGACATCAGCATTACCCTGCGCTAGCTCTCCAAATCAGGGATAAAGACTGGCTTGACTAACTAAATATTAGAATAAAAAATACTCGTCCTATTGCCGGCAAAACTATAATTTTGGACAGGTAAGATCTTTAATTCAAAGAAGAAATAGAGTTGGTAGCAGTATAGAATGACCATCTGATATAGGTCGATTAGAAAGGTAACTAAAGATTCATAAACAACGTTTGGATAGAAGATCCACAAATGTGTTAAAAAGTACATATAAATTAAACATATATACGGGGTGATATGGAAATTATTTAATATTTTAAGCGGGTAAATCCTTATATCGGGAAAGATATTTTAAATAGTATTCTCATGTACAACAAAACTAACATAAAAAGCTTTAAGAAAGGTAGTAAAAACCATGCACTACATTTTTAGTTCTATAAGATTGTTGTGTTTGTTGTAACTAGACAATGACTTATCTAAATTTATGTTTATACGATATAAAAATATGTGTTAACTATTAAAAGCGATTTTATGCTTGATGTGTAAGTCAAATTAAAAAAATGATATATGATTTAATGAAAACACATAATCTACATAATGATAAGTGTTTTGTATGCAACCTTATATTTTTATCATCGTTTACTCGCGGAAGGTTCGACTTCAAAAAAAGCATGTTCAAAAGGCATTGTGCCAACCCGACTTTTTGTACAGAGTCTTCATTTGTGTTCGTAAACCACGTGACCAAGAATGCTGCAGGTTGCCTATTCAGAGGTTGCACAAAATGTAATAAAATATCCCTAGAAATATTCAATGGCGCCGTGCATTTTAAAATTGATTTTAAAATGTCAAAAACATTTGTTTTTTTAAGGTTAGAAAATTTACCATATATTTTTTCAAGTAATCGTTATTTTAACCAAGTTATTACAGCCTTTTTAGATAGTTTTTGCATGCATTTAGTTTTAAGTCTCTTGTTTATCAGTAATTTAATTTGCCAGATTTAGGTAGAAAAAATGTTAGGCTTAGCGAAGATCTGTTATAATTATTATTATACTTTGGATTTTCGTTAATTTAAACTCAATAAAAAAAATAAGTCACATTAACTCGTAGTTTACACAGTTTGTTTAAATTACTTAAATTAAATCTACTTGACTTAGATTTATTTGTATATTCGTAATAAGTTTCACGACATAAGTGTTTTTTATGTCAAGTATTACATAATAAAAGTAATTAGGATAATTATAACATGCTAAAAGAAATAAAGATAAAACAATCTACAAAAAATTTTAATTATTTAAACATTAATACAGTAATCAAAAATGAAGTTTTGGTAAAGGTATGTGACTATTAACATAACTCCACAAATAAAACCAAGCTTCATCAGAGAAGAAAGTACGGTCCGAAACATCATTATTGTTAAGAATCCCATTAAACCATTGACAAAACTGCACCCTTTGGATAATCTGGTGAAAGGAGTTCTTGCAATATTGTGAACTTATATGGATGCATTTCCAATTTTTTGGTTAGTGCTTAATAGGCGCCCATAGACGAAGCAACCTAGTCGGCCGACTGTGTCGATCGACGAGATCTGCCTACTAAATCCGCCGACCTTGTCTGTGAACGATCTGATTTGTCATGTCCACAGACGAACATACTTAGTCCGCAATTTCTCAAACGATCGGTTCCTGAACCTACGCTGTCTTTTAATTAATTGGCAGATATTTTATATTTTGACATACTGCGTAGTATGACTTAGTATTTTAAGCTGGTCTAAAATACCTCTTTAGTCGGTGAACTGTGCAAGGTATAAAATGGAGAAAAAATTGTTCTAATGGGTTAATGCATTTTAAAAACCAGTCAAAAGGATGATAGAAAGAAGAAAAGGAAAAAATAGGTTAAGACATGACTTTCAGAACAAGGAAAATATGGTGCTATGCCTTTAGTATGTGAATTGAGACAAAATGGACAAGATTTTTTAAATTCATATGCTTCCCTTTTTAAATTATTGTTTATATAATCTGGATCTTTAATTTTTCACAAACATGGTGGTTCCTTATACAACTCTATAAACTGTTAATATTTCTTTTGGGTAATTGTCTCGAAAGTTGCCTCCTCTACAATTTTGACCAAATTTGGTATACGGGGGTTTTTTGGGGCGCTGATTACGAATAAGGTTAGTTTGATTTTCAACTTTGATGATGAATATCTCGAAAACGAAACGTTGCCGAAACAATATTTTTTCAGATTCGTAATCAGGGCCCCAAAAAAACCCGTATACCAAATTTGGTCAAAATCGGAGAGGAGGCAACTTTCGAGACAATTACCTTCTTTTGTCCACTCCATTACACCGCGAAATTTTATCCCAGATAAAACGACGAGCTTAACGACTAGGTCCTTACGTTAGTTGTAAGTACAAATTTGACGTGTGGCGACCTGCTCCTTTACTGACGAAGTATTTCACCCACCGGGTCTGTTGTTCGGCACTAACGTGCATTCCAAATATGCAAAATTAGACAGACATTATCTGCCGCATACCAGGTCGCGCAAAATATCGCTTTGTGTGTGGGTACCTAAATGTCAAGTACCAACAGACATTCAGCATCGTATATAATCAAGAACAGGTTCTGTAAGCACGGTAGGCCTTCCAGTGGACTTTCCCCTACAAATGCAATTCTTGTTTTCAAAGCGATTGATTAGCACTTGTTTGTGATGGACAAATGTTTCGTACTCAACAAGATTGTCAGCAAACCTTTCGCCATGTAAGTTTGGAGAGAGTATGACTAAGTTCCATCCGCATTACGAGTTGCCCTTCTAAAATATGCCCTTATTATAAACGCATCTTGTTCCGCAGTCCACATTTTATCTTTAAAACTCGAAATATGCAAAGTAGTCCTCCTTTTTTAAGCTTGTAAGGTTCGTTTTTAAAATAATTTGATTAAGAAAATCTAAAAATACTCAAAGAAATCAGAGCTTGCTGTGTTGCCCAGCCTAATTTTTCCTGATAAAAGATGTGTTCTTTTGACCATTAACCTGCACTGATTCTGGTTTTTTTGAAATTTTGATATTTTTGGAGGTTTTTATAATCAGTAATTTTGATTTACATATTTTTCGCTTTGTTTAGAGTTTAGAAACTGGTAAGTAGTCACCTTAAAAAAAATAAATGTAAGCAAAATTTATGAACTTTTTTCCAACATTGTTAATAGGAAAGAAACTAAGCACTGGAGCCACTATTTCAAACCAAAATCGCATGGTCACGTGGTTTACGGACATTAATGAAAGTACTGTATATTGTTGAGCATGAAGATACTTTAAATTTGGAATAATAAAAAGAAACCACTAAAGTATTTACTTTAAGACCACCTAGGACAGAATTTGCTCTTAAAGAAATGCAAAAATCGCGATACAAGACGATAGTATGTCAATCGTGACTAAAATTAAAGCTGTCTTTTGATGTCATCTCGCGTTCTGTAAGATTCTCGTCGGTAATAAAGAATGCTAACACGGTGCAATTAGTTTTGGAATGTAAATAGATGGCCGACAGCTTAGGCGTTTTAAAATTAACCCTGGATGAGCCAGTGGTGGCTTAATTTTTGGTAATTTTAGATTAAAATATTTTACAAAATTAAATCTATTATGTACAGGATCATCCAACGAGGACTTGCAGGGCCATATTTGTGGATTTTCTCGTATTAAAAAAAGGTGTATTTTTTTTACTTAGGAAAATTATTTGAATTGAAACAACAGACATACCAAATGAAATTAAAATTTTTCTAATAAAACACCTTATTTATACGTTCATTTTAAAAAGTCTCCCAATTTTTTTCAAAAGGTTTTAACAAAAATGATTTTGTATTTATATAAGTAACTACAGAACTATTTTAATTTATATAAGATATTTGCAACTTTCATTAAAGAAGAGTAAAAGGTTACAATGAATATCTGAAATACCAAAATATAAAAAGTCATTATTCCGTTAAAGTTGTAGTGTCAAAGTATTTTTTGCCGTATTTTTCAAGTTTATCCGCAACCCAAAAAACGATATTTATTAAATAAATCCGCTTCATCCATATAGAATATATTATCATAAGCATTATTAGATTATAATGCTTATTGGGTGACACATTCAGCCAAAAAACTAATACGTCCCACAATTTGTATAATTCTATTTACACCCCAAATAGATGCATTTTTAGTTAAAACTTATTAGGTACATAGGATACATTTATCTCAAAAAAAAAGACAAATAGTTGCATTCTTAGTTAAAACTTATTATTTATCTCCAAAAAAAAAGTATTTCATTGTTTAAAAAAGACGCTGATAGAGTACAGTGTGTTTATTAAAAGAAAATATTTTTACATGTACAGGCGTAAGAAGTAAAATATATAAAACACGATAAAAGAAAAAAAACTGTTAGTTGTGGTCCCCAAAGCATCTATTTCAGTACTTCGAGTCTGTTTAGCCAACTTTGTAACACACTTTAAAATTCAATACTTAATATAAATATGATCTCCTAGTTATGTTAACCTAATTTTTTTTTATAATATTTGTCCATAATTAAAAAATATTCTTATATCATAGTTTTGATTTGGCGTGATATTACTAGCCAGCCTTTACTATTCATAATCTATCTTTTAGGCAATCTTTGGAATACTTCGGGATATGCTAATTTAATTTTTTTTGTAATCAAAATAAGGGATAATATAGTATTTTTAGGTAAATTATAAATTGTATTTCCTATTTCCCCTTCACTGATTCTCTTTTAATCTAAATATAACATAGCAAAATATGTGTTGTCCAGGGAGAAAATAAAATTAGATCTTCAAGAGGTAGACAAACTGTATTTTTCAATAGCAAGAGGAATGCAGTTAAAGCATTTTGATTAGGAGAATTTTTCCCTGAAAAAAACGGACTAATTAAAATACTCGTTTCATTGCCAAAAGAAAAAGAGGGTATCTGCTTTAACGTTTTTGTAACAGCACTACATATGTTCCAATTAAAAGCTTTCGTTTATTTAAAAATAACACCTACATCTGATCCATATGTATTTACTTTTATTGCATGCAGGAAAAAATAAACAACAAAAACTTTAACTGCCATATATTTTGCTTGTGTCAGATAAATATCATTAGCACTAAGGATGTGCTATACAAAACTTATTTCCCATTTATATACAGAATCACCCATAAAGTCCGCATCAACGTGGCATTTTTTTCAAAAATCGCAAAATAAAGCATTATAACAATTTTTATTGAACATAAAAAAACTGTCCAAAAGGCCATCGACCGAAGTCTTTCAGCCTTTAGTTTTTACAAATTACTTATTTTATTCTAAACTTACTATTAATAATTATAGCATACAAAACAAGGCTGTTTACAAAAAAAAAACAATATATATGTACATACGGCAGTGGTAACAAAGATTAGGGTGTTTAAAATAACGAAAAAACTAATTTTAGAGATAATATAAGAAAATTAGTAATGGTTAACAAAATAAAGCATTATCTTTTAAAATTCCAAAAAATGGTATAGGGAAAAGTTGCATATTTTTAAATTTTACACCCACATACCAATTTTAAGCTCTCTAGTACAATTTTTATTTTTTCCTATTTTTTTTATAGTTTCCTACTATATGGATTATCCGAATTTATTTAAAACCCCCTAAAATTATTTTTTTCATACTAAAATTAACTTTTAAATGTAATCTTGATACTTAATAATGCTGGTACAAAGAATTTTGTACAAAAATATAAAATACCCCAATGAAATAGCGTCAAATTTGATGCAAATATGATATAATTTTTACAAAACTGACAAAACACACTTAATTTTTGTTTTTTATTAATAGTTATGAAATCATTGAAAATTTAAATACTGGCATTAAAATGCTTTTTCAAAACTCTAAATGCAATGTTAAAAACATAAACCCTTGCATTAACGATTGATCGTAACGCCACATGATAAGAGTGTCATGAAAACAATTGAACAAAATTAATGAAGTAAAAAATATCTGTCATGTCAAGAAAGCAGTTGTCAAAAAATTGTTTATTTGTGTTAGTTAATACATGTTTTCCCAAAAAATGTTTACATTCTAAGCAAAAATATTATAAAATTAACACAAACAATTTTTTGATTGACAACTGCTTTCTTGACGTAACAGATATTTTGCTTCATTCATTTTGTTCAATTGTTTTCATGACACTTTATCATGTGAGTGATCAATCATTAATCAGGGTTTATGTTTTTAATATTGCAATAGGTCTAAAATTGCGTGTGTAAATTAGTATACTGATAAATAAAGTAACTTCTGAGATATTTCAAAAATAAAAGTACTAAAAATTCAAATTTTCTAAAACGATTCTGATTGGATAGCGTCATCACTAGGTAATAATTTGCCAAATCTCCAACTTAATTGTACTGTTTGACAAAAACTTGAAATACCTATTTGATTTGTGAGATGAGAAATGAACTCGTGTAAAAATCTCTGCTCGTATTACTGTCATAAAACTGATAAAGAATACTTACATCAAAGTGATCTTCACAAACAAACAAACTAGATGTTGAAGATAACCTTTCAGGATCACGTCCCCTGCTTGAAGCCATAGATTCCTTAAAGCCTTATCAGATGGAACTTGAACAAAAGTCTTTCCAGGCATATTAATAGACGTATCTTTGCAATGAGTAATTATACACCAACGGTAAACTTTACTCATTTTGAGCACACAACCGTAAAATCAATACAAATCACACAGAACAGAGCAACGATAAAATGAAAACAAATATTAAAAGCGAGGTTATAAAACCCCCGTTCAATGCGTACATCTAGTGTACATCTCCACTGTGTCATTGTACCAATGCCAAAAATTGTACTACTGGCTATTTGAGCAGCATTTACCTATAAATGACGTATTTATAATAACCTAACAGAAACGTTTTCCGGGACCTTTGAATTTCAAGTTATTAAATCAAATATCGGCAAAAAAGCAATTAAAGAAAAAACGAAGTAGTAGGTTTTGAAGAACGGTCTATAATATGCAAACGACATCATTAAAAAAATGTTGAGGACCCTATTAGAGTTTAAAAAAGCATTTTAATTGCCATATTTAAATTTACAATAATTTCATAACATTGTCCATTTTTAATGTAACTATTTAATAGAAAACAAAAATTAAGTGCGTTTTGTAGTTTTTGTAAAAATTTACCATATCATCAAATTTGACGCTGTTTCATTGGGGTATTTTATATTTTTTACAAAATCTTTGTACCAGCATTTTTAAGTATCAGGATTACATTTAAAGAATTTAATATGAAAATATATTATATATATTATATTATATAATATATATATTATATAATATATATATTATATATATTAATATATATATATATGATAAATAATATTAATAAAAATAATAATATATATTATTATTAAAAACAATACATTATAAATGTTGTTATAATAAAGAATTATTTTGATCTTTTAATTTTATTGATTTTTAAAGGAAAATTTAATTTTAAAAAAAGTCTTGTTTTTGCTGTTAAATGCCGCAACCCATAAAAATATTAAATGTTGTTGTTTGACCATTCTCCATTTCGTTTCAACAATTGGTTTATAATCGAAAATAAGTTATTTTTCTCATTTTTCGAAAACCTCAATCTTCTTCTTCTTCTTATCTCTAGAAAAATATCAGCACAAAATATTCTTTCGTAAAATATATCATTCCATATCCGCTCCTTTCTCAAGCTTTTGCGTCACTGACCATCTCATTTATTGGCCTCGTTTTGATTCGGACCATCGAAATGTAATAAAAACAGATCCCCTCATCAAAAAAGAGGATTTCGAACGATTGATCGAAGGTCCGAATATAGAAAAGTAATAGAATATTCGATGTAAAAAATATATCAAAAATTGATAGTATTAGCGTTATAAATGAATACATCATTTTTTAGCTAAATTGTACTTACTAACCATATGGCTGCTATTTTAAAAATAATGATTTTAAAAATAAAAAATAAAATTGAGTTTTAATGTAACAAACTCGACAGGTAGAAGAACCGTTTTTAGAAACATACTAGATAAGTAAAAATGTGAAAGAAAAAAATGTTTATATCGAGTCTTTGTCTTTACCATTTTATTTCTTAAAAATTTCTTTCTCCACTTTGTTATTAAGACTCTAAGAAATAAAAGTCTTGAAGGTTTTTTTATCTTTAGGAATAATATTTTATAATAAAATACTTTTCAAAGGAAACTTTGGTAATGGTGTGAAAATACCTAAAGTTCTTTGAATCGTCCTTTAACTTTATAAAATTTCAATCAAAACCCAGAAATCTCACATAAAAGGCAAAGTGAGTCATAAAACGGTGGCACCTACCTATAAATCATCCCCTTTCCACACTTAATACCAAATTCCGCACATGTTTCATTAATTTTTACCCCCGAACTACGACGCAACATTAAATTGCTTTTCAACCCCCAGTGTATGTATGAGGGATTAAGTATTTATTACAAACCCTTGTTTGCTGTAAATTTTGTCATATTTTGCCACCCCAAAAATTCGGAAAAATAGATTTACTCAGACACAATATTGGAAAAATAAAACATGGAAATTAAAATTTTAATTATTTGCAAATACGTCTAACAAATGGTTTTACAATTTTAAGCTAGTTTGCCATGAAATTTAAATTTAAAAATGTGTTTTTTTTGTTAACGTATTGTTATTTTATTAAAAATATCACAAAATATGTTAGTCTTAAATTCGCGTCTTTTTTTTTATTTTTAAGCAATAGTCTAGGAGAAATCGGCGCATGAGTACCGAAAACTATTTCTCCTCAATTTTTTTATACGATCCTCTTTAAATTGCCCTACTGATGATATAAATGCATGTTGCCATGGCGCCACTTGAGTTTATTGTTAAACCAAATTGTTTAAACATTGCAAGAAATTGTTATTTTTTAATCCAACAATTTTTTTTATATTCTTTATTAAAATACAAATAAAAAAGGTCCCCTATGACTTTTTACGATAAAATTAATATTTTTGGAGATATGAATTTTTGAAAGTTTGAAAAATCTTAATTTTGGATACTTTTGACCCATGAAAAATATATATTAAAAAAAAAATAAAATATAAAAAATATATTTTTTAATTTTTTTATGCAATAGTTAATAATATTCCTAATTGAGATTAAAAAGAAAACCTTATTGTTTATACAGGTTTTTGATTATTTATTACGCGCGCTTACAAGTAATATATATTACATACCAGAGTGGTAAAACTTAACAGATTTCGAAAATTACGGTACAGCTGAGGAGTACCTAATTCGAAAAGTGTAATGGACTTACCACTCAATTTGTACTATACTTTTTCTAAGACTTTATGTTTAGTTTTTTATAAATAAAAGCAGAAGATTTATGTAAACTTTAAGTAACAATACAAATAATATACAAACATTTGCGTTGTCAAGGCGATGCTATTTTGTTTCATAGCCAGCTTTACGTAAAATCTATTGAAAGTTTTAAGATTTTGGGGGCTCGCGCTAATGCGATTGTGGAACTGTTACGTAATATATATATATATATTATATATTATATATTATATATATATATATATTATATATATATTATATATATTATATATATATATATATATATATATATATATATATATAATATATATATATATATATATATATATATATATATTACGTAACTGCCCTTACGCACAGTTTGGCTTCTTACAGTATAGTGTTTGTAATTAGAGATTTACTGATAAAGTAGATGTGTAATTAGGTTCTTACTAATATAGGAGTAGAAAAAATAAATAAAGCTTCAATAATTTTTGTAAAATTGATTTCAGGAAAATACTTATAAAAACATATTGCAGATAATGAAATTATTAATAACATTGCACTTTTTAACAATTCTAATAAACTTACTAGTTTTTATGATAAATGATAAATAATAATTCAGGACAACGAGAGGCCAATGCAGCGTGTGAGTCCGAGACGGCGTTAAGTATCGTAAGGGACGCACACTTGTGAGCGCGCTTAATAAACAATCAAAAAACCTGTATCAACAATAAAAAGTTTTGAAATCTCAATTGAGGATATTATTAACTATTGTATAAAGAATTATAAAATATATTTTTCATGGGTCAAAAGTACCCAAATTTGAGATTTTTCGAACTTTTAAAAATTCGTATCTCCAAAAATATAATCTTTATTATAAAACGTTTTAATTTGTATTTTAATAAAGAATATAATAAATATTTGATCGGTTAAAAAATAACAATTCCTTGCAATTGTTTAAACAATTTCGGTTTAAACAATAGGGCACCAGGTGGCATCATGGCAATATGGCAACATGCATTTATATTATCAATGGGGCAATTTAAAGAGGATCGTATAAAAAACTGAGGTGGAATAGTTTTCGGTACTCATGCACCGATTCCTCCTAGACTACAACCTGTTGGAATAAATAAATTTGTATATAAAAAGCAAGTAGAATTATGCTTAAATTTGTCAGAACAAATAAATAAAATGTGCCTAGCTATCTATTAAAGCTTTTAGTCTTGAGAAAGAAACAAAGTTTAAGCGAGCAAAACTTTATTTTTTTAATTCGTATAATTGCGGAAAATGGACTAAAGCCGTAATAAAAAATAAACCAAAATTTATTTTAGTATTAGTATAAGTCGCAAGATTTAAGAACATAAAAACCGACCAAAACAAATTAAATTTTAACCTTAACTTTAGTATTTAAACCCGATCTTGCAATTTCTCTAAAATCCAAAACCTAATACTAAAATTAATAAAGGTATTTATTGCACATATCACTTGCTGCTGTTCTATTTGCCGACCCGAGTAAAGAAACGGTGTTTTGCATTAATTTGCATTTTGCAATATTCCTCCCCCAATAAACTGTTAAAGATATTTAGTAAAATCCGTGTGTACTCAAAATTTTGTTCTTTATAATACTCCATAGTATTAATGCTTTTGATTAAAGTTTCTGTCATTCTGAATATCCCGAATTCTATTCATTGGTCTTACTTTAAATCTCCGAATTATTTGCAATTTTATAGCAATAATACTGCTTATTGAGGGGGATAGGTAGAGCGTATTGTATTCAGTAAGTTTGTGTTATTTAAATTATATTATAACTTTTTTTAATCAATTAAAATCACCAACAAATACATGTTAATAACACCACTCAATTTACGGGGTCTGAATTAAATAAGTTAGGTCAATTTTTGACGTTTTATAAACACCATTTTCTTAAGACCTTAGAATTAACAGTTATATTAATGTTCATAATAATACTAAAATTATGTTCTGATTTATTTATGAAATAAACCTTAGTCTTATGCCGCTAGTGTTTACACTTATAAAAACCTGACTTTTTTCGCAAGTTACCATTTGTCGCCATTTTCGTAATAAAATCCAGAAAAATTTTGCTGCGTGTCTCTAAAGTAACTCTACCAGCATAATAAACTGTGCACCCAACTAAAATGTCACCCTTATCTCTGCGAGCGTAAATACAGTAGACAACCTGTACATATAACATGCATGCATTTTAACCGCCCAAGTTACTATCTCTATTACGGGCAAGAATTAGCATTAAGCATTAGCAATGTTGCTCCAACAATTGTGGAATTTACCATATTCGTCGACTTTAAGCCGACAATGAAGCCGTTAGCTCGCGAATAACTTAGCTTGTAGAAGTTACAATGTTAAGCTGTCAGTGGCGCATAAAAAGAAGTCAGGATTAACATATAACTTTTCTTCTGAATTAAGTGATATTTGTATCGTATGTAGAGCAGGCGGGTAAGTGATACGAATCTTTAGATATTGTGTTTATAAAACTTCGCCGCAGATGGCAGTGTTGTTTCTAATATACCTTTTAATATATAATCATCAAATTTTGGCGCATACCGCGTTGAACATTGTTAGGACAGTTAACATACCGGTTTATTTTCGCGAGAAGCGGTAACGTAGGGAAAGGTGTTCTGACGTCAGTATCTACGTCATTACTCTGTACCCAGTTCTACCGCTATCGCCACTAGTCAGAAGGAGCGTTAATAATGGTTATGTCAAGTTTCAATTTAAAATAATGGAGGATTCGCGGCTTTTCTATTGTTTTGGTTCTTGTGATGTTTTTTTTTGCTATGGTTTAACAACTATTTGAATTGCGGATTTTTTGGTTTATTAGTCAATTCTCAAATGGATGAATTAGTGCAATTATATTTAAATCATAAAAGAAAAATTTACTTGTTGTAGTTTGAAAACAGCTAATATCTTATTAAATGAAAAATTTGGTATCTTTTCGACTTATTTCTTAGACCTTACATTTAAATTTAAACTTAAAAGTGTATTAAACGATTAGTATGTAAGTTGACATACATAAACCGTTTCGTTTTTGCGAGAATAGGCGGGTTAAACACGGTTAGAATGGTGGGGGAAAGAACTGCTATCAACCAGTAGTTAAAAACGGTAAGTCGCGAAAAAATCCTTAATGTTTGTTTGTTATTCAGAAATAGTTTACACTATTACACACACCTAAAATGTGTGTATATGTCGTAGCCACATTGTAAATTTGGCCGTTTTTTAAAATGGCTAGCCACTTTATAAAACGCGGCCATATTATAAAATAATCGTTTAGTTGGAATTGTTTTATAATACGGCTAGTGCTTTAAGCCATTTTATAAAGTGGCCGATCAAATACGAGCCATATTCTCAAATAGATGATTATGATAAAGAAAATTTACAATTTAAGGAGGAAAACCTAACGACAACTAACCAAAAACTAACCAGAACTAGGTAATAGTTTGGAAGTTGTTGTTTACGGTCCCCAATAATTGCATCCCATTTGGGTCAAACCACGTAATATACATTTATTACCACCCAAATAGGATGCATTGGGGACCGTTAGCAACAACTTCCGTAGGTAATAGACATACTTCTGATTAGTTTTTGGTTAGTTGTCGTTAGGTTTTTCTCCTTAAATTGTAAATTTTCTTTATCATAATCATTTATTTGAGAATGTGGCTGGTATTTGATCGGCCAGTTTATAAAATGGCTAGCCATTATAAAAAACGGCGGAATTTACTATGTGGCTAGAATATATATATATATATATATATATATATATATATATATATATATATATATATATATATATATATATATATATATATATATATATATATATATATATATATAAATATATAATATATATATATATATATATATATATATATATATATATATATATATATATATATATATATATATATATATATATATATATAAATATATATATAAATTACACGAAAGGTTTTAGTCCGTTTTCTCTCCTATCATAACTTCCTTTTCATTTCACATAAAAGAATAAGTTTTGCCATATAAATTTACATAAGTATTCTGACTACATGTTAAAAAATTGAGAAAGTTAGGTCAAGTGGTTTCTGAGATATTCGATTTTGAAAATCGTCCATTTTACTACTTACTGGCAGACTGACTCACTCACTCACTCATTGACTCATCTTAATTATGGTGGCACTTCTTGAGGCAGTGGAAACTTAAAATTTGGTATGTAAGTAGGACACAAGTATAGGAAAATTTTTGAAAACTGCTTATTTTGACTCGAAACGCTCTGAAACAGGGGCGATAATATCGTATACTTAGGGAGTAGTTTAGAAGTTTGCACTCTGATTAAACTAGAGTTTCTGAGGTCATAATTATTTTCTTCGAATTTAAAATGCAGACAGATTTTATTTTCTAAACAAAAAAAATGCCACATTTTACCTATTAAACCTCAAGTGGCCAGAGGAGGAATTATACTGGCCAACTCCTTGGAGCAAAAGCTGCGAAAATATCTATAAAAGAGCGACAGATCCCTTGAAGCCCGTCGGTAAGCAAGAGAAGGAAGCTTTCCAGTAAACGTGGGATCATTAATATACGAACAGCTCTTCTTGAAGGGAATCAAGAATGCTGAAATTTGTAGTTGTAGAGTATGTTTTTTTAACCTATTATAAAATAAAGTTTATGTGCCTATATCGGCACTGTAAAAAAGGCATGAGACATCCCCAATTTTTTCCATTTATTAAACTCGGAAAAGGAAAAGAGATCTTACCAAAAACACTTATGTAAAATAAAGGCCAAGTTCCTATCTAAAAATATCGGCCTCCTAGTACTAAGATCTAAAATTAGACAAAGTTTTGTCCACAATTTTGTTCCACTCTTTTCTGACTTTACAAGTTTTTTACTAATATATATGTATTACCAAAAAATTGTACATCCATTAATGCAGACAGATCAGTAAAAGAATTCCCAAGTCAAAAATAGTGGAACAAAATTATGGAGAAAACTTGATCTAATTTTAGATATCAGTACTTTAAGGGGCCGAAATTTTTGGATAGGAACTTGGCCCTTATTTTACATACGTGTTTTTGATGGGATTTCTTTTAATCTATACAGGGTTCGGATATTTCTACACTTTAGCATCTTGTTGCTTTAAGATATATTATTGAATTTTAAGCAGGGCAGACACAAACTTTGCATGTTTGTTTGTTGAAATCATATACTCTTCTATTGGGAGAAAAAGTAACATTTTATAGCAGGGTTGTATGCATATACATCTAAGCCAGAAAGAGGTACTTATTCTTTGAATAAAACGTTAAAGTTTAAAATATTTTTCAAAATCTTATATTTGCACTATGCCATCGTCAGTGCGATAAAAAAACATTTTACTTTAAATGTAAAACATTTAAGTGGTTTATTAAATATGTATATGTTGTATACAAAACAATTACCAACGAGATGTGAAAAACCGTAATAACACAGATTAGAAATGGTCACTTTCTAAGTTATAAAAGGGCCAAACACAGCCATCTAACGGTGGAGGGACTTATATTAAAAAATAAAAAATAATTTTTGATGCCCGAACGTATGACCTTTAATAAATAGTGTTACAGACAGCGTATCCCCATGATACTTTGTGTAAGTATTTATGAAAATATGAATTCGTCTTAAAAAATATCCAATAATAAAAACTTAATATTAATAAAGGTTTTTAAAAAACATTACCATGCGAATTTAGCTTTTTTTGTAAAAAGTGTATTTACCGAAATATAATCGTTATTTTGAAGAGCCAAGTACCTACTACAAAATTGAAACTTGTTATAAGGAAATATGAAAAAGTGTTGGTCTCAATACGATCCCTAAATTATAAATTATAAAAAAATCACGTTTTGAGCTACATATTCTTATAAAAACATATTTTTTTAAGTCTTGGGATTAGTTCTATTGTTGATGTGAACAAGTGAACACTATTTTATTAAAAAAGCCCGGGCTGGCGTATTCAGTTTGCGGCCGTTATGCTTCTTTAGACAGACTACAATTGCAGCATTAGTATTTATCCGCGCCTCTACTGACGCTTAGTCCTAAAAATTACGTGGTCAATGCGCTGTTGCCAGTGTCAACACAGTGTGGGCAAATATCCATATCGGAAAAACAATTATTTTATATGCTTGTCAAAACAGTTTTTATGCAAATATAAAAGTATATATATTCTTATGCTTTTTTAATGGAAAAATATTTGAACTTTCTCTCTAAAAAGAATTAAAATTTAAAACTTTTCATAAGCAGTAACCTTCGTTTAGCAAATAATTCTCATTTAAACATGTAAATAACTCTGATCCATCACCTGACCCACCTTTTGAGGTTAATCTGATAAGGATATGCGAAATGAACTAAATAGAGCAACATAATCTGGGTACAAAAAATAAAACGTTAGAGAAAATAAATGACCCGAGTGAAAAAATATCCCCTCGGACTGTTGACATAGAAAACATAATGATCTTTCGGTAGGGAATTCTAAAGTATCGGTGCCTCGATGTCTGCTAGTTTTCTTTACGACCTTTCCGGTCATTTATCACTTCAAGTTAACACCCTGAAAAAGTCAAGTTGCAGACACATTTCCTCCATCTTCCAGATCCTAATTTGGACTCTAAGTAGGGTAGTGAGTAATTATTGCAGAAATTATTAATTAAAACAATCATTATAGTGTTGTAGTCCGCGGTCAATCTAACTAAGGTTTTGATTTTTCAAAACAAAAAAATACATGATTTTAAATTCAGGTAACTAGTTTTATTTTAAGTTAACTCCTCATACACACCGCCATTATTTTGACTGCAATATTGTAGCAGAATATTTATGACGCTAGGTGTCAGTTTTAAGTGTATTCTTATTTTATTACACGTTATCATTGGATTATTAAATTTATTTTATTTTAAACTTTAAATATAACATTTCAAGAAGTAATTGAATTTAGTAAATACAATTTAAAAAATGGATGGTTGGTACAGTTCAACTGAATCGGGTTAGATTTTTTGGCGTGGCGGGTGCTCAATACTGCACCATTAAAATCACGTCTAGCTGTGAGTAGCGCTTTTACGTATGGGGATAAATCAGCACGATACCGACAAAAAAACCAGTGAATGCCGTATCTTGGATAAATAATGGAAAGGTTTCCATGTTCCCTACCACTAAGCCCATGTGGACAGTCCTCCCGGTAATAAGGTTTTGTTTACGTTGAGATATAAGGCGTTTTCATACTTACCGACATAACACGACACTAAAACATGCCTAATATTATATAAATGCGGTAGTCGTGTCGTTGCTGTTGTAAGTAAGAATAAAAAGGACCAATGTCTCAATGTAAAAGTATTAGTGAATATAATACCATTTCTTCTCATACGACATTAACTGACCAGGGTCGCTATTGTGCTTGATATCGTAGATAAGGTGAAAAATATCTAAAGCTGTCTTTAGTCTTACCGAAAATAGCAACAACACAATAACAGCACAGTTCCATTAATTTACATAAGATTTGCCATGGTGTTAGTATTCTGTCGTGTCTTGATAAAATACATGTCAAAACCGAAAAAAATGTTTAGCACAGTTGTTGTTTTGAACAATTTTACTTCGAATGTTACTGGTAATATTTCCGCGATTATTACCGGTAATTTACGAATGTTACCTGAACCTGTGGTTATCTTACCATAATTTTGATACTTTACTGTAACTTAAGGTAGTAATTTCCCTTTCTTTTTTAGGATTTATATCGTGCAGTTGATTACTAATTTGATGTACTTTATTATAGTCAAAATGACCAATTTTTTTTAAATACCACATTTTTAATAGGAGTTAGGTTGTTTTTTCTTATTATTGTATTGTAATTCTTTATTGCCATTGTCACATTAAAACATTTTTACTATGTACAATTTAATTGCACCTGTTATTATATCAAACCCTTTTATCTTCTTACAATGTGTATACCTCCCACATATACTTTATAACGCAACTAAATCAGAGAATAAATACACCGGAGAACGAATTTGGTTGAACTTGTTTTCGCAGCGAATTCTATTACTTAATATTCACTCTCTGAAAGACTTCAAATATGACTTTCTAAACTAAATACTTTTAAATGGGGGTATTGTGAATAGCAACGACATAATTATTTGTTCCATAAAATTTGTGCGATTTTTTTCCCTTTTTTAGTAGGGCACGAATTTGGATTGTGTTAAAAAAATCCTATTACTGTATTTATTTACGAATTCTAATAACTATGGTCATGTGTAAGTATAATTTATATTTATTTCTTAGTTGCAGTTGACCTAGGTTTTACGAAAATTTAAAAATGGCTCCATAGTCCAAGCATTATCTGTAAAAAAGCAAAAGTTGTTAGAGGTACGAGGTGGGAGGCATGTTTTTGGTGAAAACCTTTTAGATGTATATAACAAGAATCGAACATTAGTTAAATGGATAAAATATGAAAAAAAAAACAACTAATTTTGTCGCTTATAACTTTGTAATTATTAGTCATAGAGAAACAATGTAAAAGGAAAAAAAGTTTCCTAACTAATCCAACAAGATGAAATTACTTGGAAATTGCAAAAAATATTAAGCTTGTTGCAATAAACAAAAAACAAAAATGCATGGATTTTTGGACCCTAAGATTTTTTTAGGATCTCCATATTCGACCGGAAATAACTTTATGCTACGATGAAACATCATGCCAAATTTCGATTAAATTCACTTAATAGTATCTGCACAATAATTTGGCAATCCAATTTCGTTTAAAAATATGCACAATTTTGCAATTTGAGTGTCCAGGGTATTGAACCGGAATATTTCATTCTTTTTTTTACACATTTTGGAGATCTGAAGCATTTTAACCTTTTTTTTGTAAAAATCGACGCCCTCCTCAGTTGTTTAAATTTATGAACAATTGCTTATTGATAAAATATGTTATTTTGTTACAAATCTCACGGAGGAGCTCCTGAAGTTCATCTGCATAATTTTGAACCTTCTTTCTTATTTCCTTGGTATGTCCAAGCAAAAGGTCGCAAGGTAATCTTTTAAAGATAACCCTAGCCGGAACTAATGATTCGGGTCATTTACTGAAATAATCTGTAGCGACTATTTGTTACTAGGTCTGATTTTCGAAAAGGTGCGGCTACATCTATTGCTTTTCGCAAAAAGTTGATATTTGCTATTGGTCATAGAGTCTCGTAAACCCCTGTCAAATTTAACAGCTTATTGTATTGTATATTGATAACCACTCGACCGATTGATAATTTCGATAGATCAAAAAAGGTATCTTTACAGATACTTTCAAACTATATTTTAGTAAAATTTTTCGTCAAAAATTCGCAAAGATATTTCGAGAAATTTTAAGAAAAAGATTTCTTTACTTTAAATAATTGCTAAAGACGCCCAAATGATTAGACTTTTATAAAAAATAAATCGTTGTAAAGCTTAAGATCGCTAGTACATGTAAAAAATAAAATGTCTTAGTTTCTTAATTTTGACTACCCCATTTGAAAATTTATCAATTTCTTTAAAAGGACTTGAAATGCAAAGGTATTGTGCAAAAACTATCAAACCGAATTTAACAAAATTTTTCGTGACGTTTCATAATAGACTGATTTTTTTTTTCGGAATATAGAGGTTCTCAGAAAAATTATTGGATTTAAAAAACTACTACGCTTTCATTTTTTTTCTTGCTTACTGCTAGTTAATTCAGCTTGTAGAAAATTTAATTATAAAATTTTTCTCCTTCTGCAATATTTCTTTACAACCAATACTTGCATAGTTATAAGCGATTAAAGTAGATTTTTTTTCGATTTCTTTTTCACATTTAGTATATTTAATAACTGTTTTTGACCTATCTCAATTCTTTCTAGCAGAAAAATCCTTTACCTTGTACATCCAATTAAAAACACATAAGGCTGATCTAACACCACAAATTTTAAATTTTAAAAATAATTTCTTAATAAATATTTTTTAAGCTTTTATTTATATAAAAATCCAATAAATATAAAGGTTTTCAGAAAAAATAATGGGTTCAAAAAATCACGCAAAAAACTACTACGCGTTCCTTGCTTTTTCTTGTTTATTGCTAATTGATATTATCTTGAAGGAAATTTAATTAAGAATTTTTTCTCCTACTGCAACCAATACTTGCATAGTTATAAGCGATTAAAGTAGAATATTTTTTTCGATTTTTTTAACATTTTGTATATTTAATAACTCTTTTTGACCTATCTTAATTCTTTTTAACAAAAAAGTCTAATCCAGTCCAATCACAGACAGATAAGGCTGGTCAACCACCACAATCATTTATATTGTTCAAAGCCAGCAGAAACGTTCTTAGTTAGCAAATTTTAAATAATTAAAATAATTCTTTATTAACTAATTTTTGAAATTTTGTTTTTTAAAAATCCAATAAATATAAAGTCCAGAAATATATACCTAATTAAAATGACAATATTTTTATACTACAACCATATAACAAATAAATACATAGTTTTAAGGTTAAAAGATTTTCTATATTAATTTGTTGTTTACAAATTAATTTCCTTTGATAAAAAACTTGTAAATTTTTTACAGTTTTTTATATTAACATATGTTATCAAAAATTATATTATTATAATATATAATTAACCTGGTTTTTAATCTTGATTTTGTAATTTTGGGTTTTACAGTTGAAGACCTATTTTGTTAACTATTAAGCCGTTAGGCAACTTGATAGTTTTGTTGAAAAAAACAATTTCCCTAGCCAAATAAAATTCATTAAAGTTGTTGAATACATTTTTTATGAAAACTCGGTGAAAAGAACATTTTTTTTATTATGTCCAAATAACACAACATTTTTTATCACTTTTCCGTCAAGTGTTCAACCCCTTTTGTCGTAACCGCAAAATACAATGCGGAGTTCTGAATAGGGAAATAAAAACATCTGAGCAACGAACGCTTCCTTCACCAAAAATGTAATTTATCAAAAGTAAGAAATAATAAAACTTAGCCAATTTATAAATGTCGAAATACCTAGAAAGCTAAAATGATAAGTTGTTGTTCAAGTTTTTTATTTACTTCTGTGGAACGACGTATTATTGTAGGATAGATTGTCTTAACTGAAAAAAGAGCGTTACAAATAGATCCTAAATTGGTAATTTAAATTTTAAGTTTTTATCTGTAGGATATTTATTATTTTACTTTTATACCGGATGTATCAGTTATAATTTGTATTTTCAAATATCAGGTAAAAACATCTTTGGAAATTAAGCAATAGTCAGACTTTGTTGTCTATCAGCAAAATTTTTATACACCAGTATCATGTGACTTATACAAAAAATATTTAAAATTGGTTTAATTTTTTTCCCAAACAAGTCAAATTTAATTATGCTTAATAGAGTGGCTGTTTTTTTAATTTTGGCAAACCGTTTTAAAAACCTTATATGCATCCCATTATTTTATATGCTATAGACACGGTACAGGTATATTTGTAAATTTTTTATTGGGATACTCCACAAAGGCTTAAAGTCTAAGTACTAACATTTTGGAATGTTTTAAGTACAGAAAGAGGTGATTTATTAAGTAAGAACTAAAAAATTTTAAGGTTTGCAAAAGAAAAAAAACTTTTGAAGGTAGCAGGTTCCTTAGTCTAGTCTCTTGCAGGGATGAAGAAACGCACAATGCGAATAGATCGGGGCTTTCGACATTGAGTGTAAAGGAACACGTTAGAGCGTCACTCCGCGTTGTTCTGTTGGAAGCTGCCAGAGGAGAAAACATATTTGCCAGTTTCTTTATACAAAAACCTGATAATACTTATAAAAGGGCAACATCTGGTTGGTGGGTAAGAAAAGGAAGCTTTCTTGTAAGAGTGGCGTCATTATTAGGGTCAATGGCTTATTTTTGGATGCGAGTACCTAAGAATGCTAAGAGTTTTAGGAGACGGTATTTCTTAGACATAGGAACAGTATTCCAAAGAGGGTCTAAGGATATATACGGAGGATACAGATTAGAAGGGCCAAAATACTCTCTGGTTTCTAAAGAGGATCCAAGTTATTTCGAAGCTGCCATGGCTATGGACATAATTTGTAAACTCTCTTTTGCAGAATTTGGCTGCTTAAAAGTAAAGGAGCAGTTCTGGCAGACTTTTTCGCGATAGTCGACAAAATTTAGTAACAATTTTCTTCTTAAAAAAATGCAGCTTTGTAATCTGTATATTTATAGACGTAAAACATTTTATTTTTTTAATGCCAATATTATTTGAATAAATTTGCTAAACTACATTTTTATTGGCTTAAATAAACGTTCAAGATGTTAATAAAATCAAACTTTTAGAATACTCATACCAATAATATTTTCTGCAGATAATTTACCTTTAATAATTTTATATCTCCAGAAACCTGTTGTTTCACAAATATCGCATTACCATGTTAGGTAATACGTTTACTCTCCGCTAGCTCAGTTTATACTTTATGGAAGTCTACCATTCCAATTTGAATCCTATCCTACTTGCAGCCATTATCTGTATTTAGATGCAAATTTCAATCAATTAATTGCTTAGATACGTTTATTTGCTACTGAATTAAAATTCCAAAAATAACTCTTCTTAAGTACATAATTTCTTATTAACTACTTGAATGGACCTAGACTGATCTAGATCTTAGAGTTAAATTTTAATATACTTAATACCGGCAAAATGTATCGAAATTTTTATGAATATTTTTTTGGCGATCGTGTATTTATGAGTAATATTAACGTATACAAAATCATTTATTAATAGCCCTCATTAATGTACGTTTTTTTTTATGTAGGCAACTAAATGTAGACAAAACAAACATGGAGTTTATTTGTAATCTTGTCATTCAAGTAAAATATTTGCCCAGTGGTTGCCCAAAATTGAAATACATCTAAAAAAATTCAAGAAACATTATAATTGCGACAACTTATTGATCAAAAAATTGTGTAACTAATTCTGGTATTAATTAGCGAATAATGATCTTTACCCTTAACGCGCTCGCTAGGCTCGTGAGTTATATAGTCTCGATGGCCCTTGTTAATTATAAACCTGACCTATCATTTGGTAATGTTAAACTACAATTAAACGACGCTAGGCAACTTTTGTTTTGTCAAGACTTATTGCCAAATTTACCTGCGGAAGCATTGAATTTAACAAAATTAGGACGTAATGCAATGCGAATTACGTGCCTTCTGTGATGCTTCTGAGTATGGTTACGCTGCGTCAGAATACCTTTGCATTGAGTTGTCAAATAATGACAACAAGACTGCCCTAATTGTAAGTAAATCACGAGTTTCACCTCTGAAATCACAAATCACAGTAGTGCTGTGTATGAACATATACTTTTAAATAATATTTTTGTTACCTTTGGATAAACATTGCAAAAGGGATTTATTTTACCGGTGATTAGCTGATATACAGTGTGTCCCAGGAGAGGTGGTCCGTAGGGACAAACGGTCAAAAAATTTAGAATTTTAAAACGGTGTTTTGGGACTATGGTCTGCATGGTCTGAAACTTAAATACACAAAGTTTTACTTAGATCGGTGTTATACATTGCAAATTATAACTAAATTGTTAGAAATTGCTACAGTAAAGTGACCCTAATTTGAGAGATAGAGGAAATTGTATAAAGAAAAATGTAGGATAGAATCTCAATAAATCATACTAGTACGGCTTTTTAATGTCAAATATCCGGATACACATTTAGCAAAGACAGCAGCCAGAAGAATTATTACAAAATTTTTAAAAACTGGAAGTGTACCTAACACAAAGAAAAAAAGGAAAATGTATAATGATAATAAATAACTTAAAATTAAATTTTAAGCAAACAATACATACTATTAGTACATTAAATTATTAATAATAAATTATTTCAATCAGTCATCTGAAATTCCTGTAACTATTTTGAGTATGAACTAGTGTTATTGACCGGGCAGCGTGCGTTATTCTTTCTTTCAAGACATCCTGATTATTGGGAAGTTGCTCGGCATAAACCAGGTTCTTAAGATGACCCCATAAAAAAATCTAGTATTGAGAGGTCTGGTGACTTAGCGGGCCAATGAAAGTCTCAAAGAATTTGTTGATCCATTAGTAACAATTTGCGTCGAATGCACCATCTTGCTGAAAGTAAACTGACGTCCTTTGATCAAGGGGAAGATTTTCGAAGAAATTATTACAGAACCATTCTAGCAGTTTCAAATATTTATTTTAAATCAGCTTTCCATCGATAAAATATGGTCCAATAATGCCATGTTGCCACGAAATAGCATACCATACATTTACATTTTTAAAGTATTGCCGATGGGACCGGATACGAAAACCAGGATTTTCTGAAGCCCAATGCCTACAATTTTGAGTTGAAACAACCCCATTTGTAGTGAAAGTGGATTCGTCAGAAAAAATATTGTCTCTGTAAAATTGATGATTTTGTAATATTTTCTCCCCTAACAGCAAACAAAAATCAAGACGGTAGGCTTCGTCTCCTTCCTCCAACGTATGACGTATTTTAGGTTTAAAAGCTTTAATCTTCTTAGCTTGGAAGATTCTTTGCAGCTCGGAATTGCTTATATCCATTTCCCGTTGTCTCTTTCTAAGAGAAAGTTTTGGATTAACTTCAACGGAGTTCAGAGCTCTTACTATAGGCATCATTATCATTATACGTTTTTCGTTTTTTTCTTTGTGTTAAGTACATTTTTAGTTCTTTAAAATCATGTCATACGACTCATGTGTTGGTCTTTTAGGTAGATATTACTTAAAAAAATGATACTTCATCAAAATTGATTGTATTTATAAATAGTTTTTTAACAACCAGATAATAAATCTACAACGGTTTATTCTTCCAAAATTTTTTTCTAATACTATGTACCTATTTTTATTTTCAAATTAATCACTTTTACTTGGTAGGATTGTTTATACAATTTGCATTATAATCTTTTATCCTTTAAAACGATCAAGTTAATTATTTGTAATTTCAAGATTTCAGGCCACAATATAATCCATTATAACTACGTTTTTGTAATTCGTTAAATTTTTAGTTCGTTTAAAACCTAACTGGAATATCTGTTGAACTGTTCTTAGCTCAAATGAGTTGATAACTAATTACTAGACCATTTAAAAAAATCTATTTATGAAAAAATATTATGCTTTTCATCCTAAGGACTATTAATTACGATATGTATTTGTTTTGTTTTTTATTTTTTATGTGTAAAATAGCTTTTTTTAACAAAACCTATGTATATACTTTTTTTATCTACAAGAGGTTTATTCTTCCATTGTAAATTTGATTTTCTGAAATACTTATGTACCTCTCCTTTTATTTTTCTAAATCCGTAAACACATTTTACTTTTTTAAGGCTTGTGAGTGTTGGTTGGTTTTATAAAATATGCAACTGATGAAATCATTTTTATTTTACGAGAAACATAACAAATGTTAATTATTTGTAATTTTAACAAATAATAAACATGCCACAATAAAGTAATAACGTATAAGCTAACCTACTTGGATTTTTTGTAATAGTTAAATTGTAGCCTAGGTTGGTTTAAAACCATTACATTATTTTAAGGAATATCTAGTTGAGAATGTTATATTGAAATAAAGCACAAATAGAAGATTTGTATTAAGTACTAAATTTACATAATTTTTTAAAACCTTTTTAAATTAATTGATGTAACAAAAACATGATTATTTTTATTTTCTAATTATTGTTTATTTTTTATTTTAGGTAAGTGCTAGCGTCGGATATTAAATACAAAGTATGTTTGTAGTAGGTAAGACAAAATTCTGTTGCAACTATTACAAATATCAGTATAAGCTGTTTTTCACACAAATTGTTATAGTAATTGGCAATAAAATCAAAGATTGTTATGCTATCATATATATCTGTGGAAAAAATCCAATGATATAATTAAACATTCCAACACAGAAACTGCACTTTTTAAAAAATAAGTCAAAAAGCAATTTTTTTTTACTAAAATTTATTTTTTTAATCAAAATTTAATTTAAATAAAGAAAGTATGCTTACTTTGCCACATAAAAAATGTTATATTACAAAAAACACATAAGGCATTAATTATCTATAGATTTCTTTAGTAATATGTAATGTTTAGGATGTTTAATTTAAAGTTCAGATCAAGGAGCAATCTTCATATAAAACATCTATTAATTGATCATTGTATCGACAGGTTTATATTATTGCTGGAAAGTTTTAATTAAAATATCAGAGCTGCCCTTCCCCAACAGTCCATTAACTCCTTTTTTTAACAGCTTTATACCTATTTATTTTTAATAGCCCAATTATCTTTACAAAACCGTAAATCACCCTGTATAACACGAGGTTTGCTGCTTATAAAAATAGATAAATCCGTAATTACATTGTCCTAAATTGCACGGTTTTTGCTATGAAACGTAACAGACACATAAATATTATAAAGTTTATTATTATTATGGAGTGCTTGTTTAAATTTCTGACGCTGAAGAATCGGCTTTTAATTTAATCAAACAAAAGTTAATTTTGACATTTAATTTAAATTTTTCAAGTCTTCGAAACAGCATTTACTTTTTTAATTAGAATAAGCTAAATTGATTCCAAAGTATAGGACGAATTAAATTTTTATTGGGTCTCTAAAGTGATTTTTTTATTGCGGTTCTTTGGCTCGCTTTTTAAATTAAATGAAATATAATATTTATTTAAACTTACCAATTAATCCACCAAATATAATTTGAACGGTACAGATCATGTGAAACGAGTGGCCTTATTATTCGTTCCCAATACCTTTAAAAAAGGTTGCAGTTTTTTGTAAAAGGTAAATGCAAAAATGGTTACAAATACGAGTAGAACCAATTTTAATTATATTTTTTTTTAAAGCTATAAAAATATTTTTATATTTGTAATAGTTTATTAGATTCAGTGTTTTAAACAATTAAATTGTTTATAACAAGTTTCTAACCACTTTTTCGGAAAAGCGAGTTTAAAAAATACATAGAAAACAACTACTCGTTCTCGTGGACTTAAGTTCTCGACGAAAACGCCTCGGCGGCCAAACTAATCATAAAGAAGGTAATATTACTTTCCAAATTGTTTACGGAGTGTTCAATAATTTAAAAAGAATGTTTTAAAAAATCCTAGGTGACTATTAAAAAAAATCCACTTTTATAAAATAAAGCAGCATAAAAAGTATTTTCAATAAAAGTCTATCTACTTTTCTTTGTTGATTGTTATATTTTAAACAGTAGGACACAGTCAAGCACTGCTTTAAAGGGCCGATTTCCCGACATTGGCCTTGGGTTTCATTAATATGAATAGTTTGACACTGACATGATTATTTTTATACGAGAAAACTTTCATACATACATACATGCCTGACTGAATCTTTAGGACATAGAAAATATGAAACACAATGACTCGAACCAATACATCAGTTATCGACAGTACAGTAAGAAATATGTTTTGTCATCTTAAAAATATAATAATACAAGATAATAAATAATAATTTTATATACATGAATGCGATGCAAATCGAAGAAAGCACTTGCAAAAACTTTAACAGGCGCAGCCGGCTGTTTGTCTGGGCGAGGGCAGGAGGAAAATTTGCGGTGTGAGCTCAAGTGATTGGACTTTATGTTTTTCGACGGTGGTAGTACCGAGAAGAAAGTCAGTTACGTTTTATTCATACTTTTTTTACTTTATTTTTTTTATTTACTATGTCCCAAACCATTAAGCGTTAATCCAACGAAAATAGTTTTGTTGCACTGCAAAGTCGTGAGCGTTTAGTTTTTATTCAATTAGAGATACCTAAATAATAAATGACTTCCTACTCTGTTAAAAAGCTATTTATTTGATTATCCAATCGAATTTAATCCATCTAATGCCAGTCTATCCTTTTAACTTAAAAAACTTTATAAGTAAAAATTACGGTTTATTTTAATTCCAAATGCATTTAATAATTTAAAACACCATTAAATTATTAATTTTCATAATGCCGCATCAAAATTACATGTTATAGAATTTGCCGCATCCTCTTCATTCATTGTCTACCTTTCTCTCTTTATCTATTGTTTTAACGCAACCTCACAAATTTACAATTAAACCTTTATACGCCAATGAATTTTAATGGCCGTTATTCACTTTAATAATAATTTTATTGTATATGATCTAGTGCAAAAGTTATTGCCGACAACCCGACCCGTTGCAACGTCCATTAGACCTACATCGCAGGTATTATACTTTAACGCATAACGCTATTTATATTTCATAATTTATAGCACAGACACAAGAATAAAAATATTAAACAGAAAAATATCTCTTTCTAGACTTGCTCAATGGCGTCCCTTTGAGCAGGTCTATCTGAAAAATTCTATCCGGAAATTGTCAGTGCAGTAGTCACTTCGGAAACGACTGGTTGTAGGCGCCGGGTTTTCTGTTTATTTGGTTATTTTCTCCGTGTATTGTTTTTGTTGTTCGCTGATACAGTTATTGTGGAAGAAGTGCAAAAAAATTCATAGGTTTTGGAATTATTATTAAATCTGTCCTTTATTTATATCAAATTTTCTTGCTTTAAAAAATATTTATTTTATCTTTACAAGACGTTTAAATTAAGATTCATTAAAAAATTCTTTGGCAATGTAAATTTTATATTTTACAACTAAAGATTAAATTAAAAACTCTAACCACGTTGTTTTTTCTTTGCATAGGTGCCAATTACTTTATTACTATTTTTACGTCCTTATGAATGTGAAGTAATGCTAATCTTGTGAGCCCTTCCTGAGTCAGTTTAGTTTTTAACCAGGTTGCAAGCCTTTTCATTGACGAAAGATTTTCTCTACAAAAGCATTACTGACTGGTAAAGTAACTTAAATTTTAAAAAGAAGTAAATTCATTGATATTAAATTGCACTTATTTAATAGTTTATGAGCAATCATAGACGTTAAGAGAGGTTAATTCAATTAACTTTACCGCCTCGTAAACTTTTTTTGGGCTATTTCCTTTTGACTCTTGTCTTGATCTTTTTGTTTTCTTTTTGCATACATTTTGTAAAAAATTGATTTTTTCGGATTTTTTCCTTTTCGCGGTTCTGATGGGCCATGACCCCTGGATCCGTTCTTGCAATCCAACTACAATAGATTTAGATTGTTTATACCCCTAAATATATTAACAGATATTTTAAATCTGTAAAATAAAAGGTTGTTATATTAAAAAATACGAACTTTTCGTTAATAACATATTACATTTTTTCCTTTGAAATAGTTGTTGTATTTCTCATCAAACAATACTTTTTTATGCATGTCTATCAAAATATAACAATTATTTTATCTAAGAGCATATTTATTAGATACCCATGAAAAAGCAATATTAAAAACATTTTTACACTTCTGATCGAAGTCCATACGGTCGTTACAATTGACATAACAAGAGCCGGTCGAAGATATCCTTCTGTTAATATATTATTCTTACAGACCTGTAAAAAGGTAAAATTATGATGTTCTGTATTAATATATTTTATAAAACGATTATATGTTTTTTTATTGTAATTTTCCGGTTAATTAACTAACTTGTCCTTTTATAGTATGGTAACTGTTTACTAGATGTCACCAAATTTTAAAGAATTTTTGTTTATTTTTCTGATAGGTAGCAATATCATAAATTTACTTACATTGTTTATGACCTATTAATTATATAGGTACCGGTTGTGTTTTTTCATTAATTTTGTTAACGTTGCTAACATATGTATTTTGGCGGTTAGTTCTGATTTCGCTTAGGCATGCATGGAAAGGCGAAATCTACAGTTTTTATTAAAATATATATTTACAGTGTTTTTAAGGGCATATTCATCATACTTTTAAAGATAGGGTATAAAATCAAATAGAATAGAAAAGGGAAGAGAAACAGTTATCGTACCCCCATCAATTAAAAAGTGGCACAAACATGCGACTTGTGATACGTTAAGCGACCAATCAGGCCCGTTAATTTTTATTTAATTTTTCTTTGAAGTTGTTTAAAAACACGAGTTTATTTTCATTCGTAGATAAAAAAAATAAGCAGCACTTACTTCCAATGTGGTAATTTTGTGTATTGTTTAATATTATTGGGCCAATACCTTTTGAACTTTAACTAGTCCGGCTATCAACTTTACCCAAAACTTTTATTTGGTATTTGGTGTAATGCGCATTGCCGATTTTTAAATTTGGACTTGCAGTGCGCTGACGGTAAATCCCGAAACGTTTGATTCAAATTGTGCCACTTTCGGCATTAGGGACTGTTTCTCTTTCTTTTTTTATTCTCTTTGTTTAAAGTGCCATTACATATAGCACAGGAACCACTTTGTCAGAGGTATATACATCGTTATAAAGAAGAAATTGTAGAATCTGATTTTTTAACACTCCCAAATCCAATTTGTTACCAAAGTAATGCCTGATAACACGTAGGCAAAAGTACCAATGACAATAAACTACTTCGAGGGGCTTAAATTAAGATTTTCTAATTTCTTACCAGTCGAATATCTGTTGACATATTGGGTAAAAGAATCCTTAATTTACCCCAGACTTCTCAAAGACCGTTTGCATTTGGACATAAGCTGAGATCTCAAATAAAATTCTCCATCAGGATTGATCACCTAATCACCAAAATTAATAATGTCAAGGCGCAAAAAGCAAACTGATTTATCAACACATTATTTTAAGGTAAGGATTTTTATGTACATGAGCTTAATAATATAAGTTTAAAAAAAGGAATTCAAACCCAGCCCTTTTTTGTTTATATAACTGTTAGGTAATACTTCGTGCATAGTTATCTATATCAAACAGGAACTCGGTAAGCATCGTTTTAATTTGAATGGTTTAAATGTCAAACCCGCATTTGTTCATATTTTCATGAGCAAAAATAGGAACAACTGGCACCAACTATTACAGGCTAAATAGTTTTTAAAGTGCAGTTGTAATTTTTGCCATTCATTTGGCATCAATTGCATTAAATGGAATTTCATGTTTAGCAACTAAAAACACTAATTATTGACAATTTGTATTATATTGATCAAATTATACACATTTTTTTAACCTTAAGCTGGTTTGTTACTATGTACTTTAAGATATAAAAAATACGATTTAAATTCGACCATTTTGTATGGCATTGAGACCAGCTAAAAATCCCGTGTATTAGATGCTTTGGCTTGCCAACTTTTATCACCAAAATTTGAATGTCTATTCATAAATTTGTTAATTAAATGTTTTAGTTGTACTTTTCATTTTAATATATAAGGAAAAAAGCGATCTGTTTGCAGAGTGTAGGTCGGGAGCGTAGAATATCTTTGTCTTAGATGTGTGAGATACCCTAACTGTAATGATACCCATCTTGTATTTGGTACTTATTTAATTAAATTGCTTCAATGAACCTCAATTTTATATTTAGGAAGACACATTCTTGACATTTAACAAGTTGCCTAAAAGTCGTATGCCAAAATAAAAAGAAATAAAGTCGATGAAGTCTTATATTGATTCATTATAAGTCAAAACTAGACTATTTAAAAATTTCAAATGGGTATACTACTTAAATTCCTTAAAAACTGACTTTTACCTAAAATAAATAAAATAACTGTATGCTATCCAAATTGAAATATTTTCGTCGCGTTCTTAGGAAGTCGGAAAAATCATTTCCTTTTTAAATTCAAGCAATTGTTTTTGGCTTGCTAATTTTTTTACAATATCAACATGGTGTACTGAAAGTGTGGTTCCGGGTTATTTTAAAATGTAAAAGTTGATATGTTATTGCATTTCACAGTCTAAAAAACAACTTGTTGATTAGTTTCGTGCGTATGTTTTCTCCAGCTTTAAATATTAACTGCTTTTTTTTATTTTTGGAATAGTTTGAATTAAATCGCTTTTAGAATTTCTTCAGAATGGACTTTTCGAAATCAAATTTTCTACAATTGCATCAAATCAACAAAAAAAAAACTTGCTTGTTAATAAACTACTTTGATTTTATTTTTAATAAAATAATAAACAAATAATCTATTGAAACAGAACCGTGTCAAAAAAAAAATTATTTCTTAAACACATTTTAAAACAATTAAATTGACTTTTTTTAAAAAAAAAAAAATAATTTTTAGATTTTCTAATTTCTTACCAGTCGAATATCTGTTGGACATATTGGGTAAAAGAATCCTTATTTTTTTTTTTTTTTTTTTTTTTTTTTTTTTTTTTTTTTAAAAATATAAGTTTAAAAAAGGAATTCTCTAACCCTAGCCCTTTTTTGTTTATATAACTGTTAGCGTAACTACTTCGTGCGATAGTTATCTATATCAAACGAGGCCCGCAACTCGCGTAAGCATCGTTATTATTAATTTGAATGGTTTAAAATGTCAAAACCCCGCTGCATTTGTTCATATTTTCATCGAGCAAAAATAGGAACAAACGTGCCGCACCAACTATTACAAGGCTAAATAGTTTTTAAAGTGCAGTTGTAATTTTTGCCATATCATTTGGCATCAATTGCATTAATAATGGATTTCATGGTTTGAGCTAACTAAAAACTACTAATTATTGACAATTTGTATTATATTGATCAAATTATACACATTTTTTTTTAATCAAAAAACGTTCTTCGTACATTTCTACAGGTTCGCTACCAAAAGTTTATCAAAAATAATAGTAATTGTATATAAAATTATACTTAGATAAAATTTAATATGTACAGGACCGCGCATTTTGGTTGTATTTCCAGGCTATTGAGAAACCAAAAACTCACAACATAGGTAGAGGACGCGTGTCATTCTTAAACACATTTCGTCTGTGCGCCCTGCAGCTTGCTGTTTGTTATTGACGCGGCGATCTGAAAATACCAGTGGCGTATTACATAAATATATTTCAAACTTTTTTATGCTTGTTATTTTTGTTAGAATCTATCTAAAAGAAGTATTATAAGGCTGCAAAAGGATGTACAAGAGTGGTACAATGTGTTACGCTGTTGGGAGCCGGTAGAAAAGGAATCATATTGGATAACTTCTCAGAGTAGTAAAAATACCCATAAAAAGTAAAAGATCATCCACAGCTCTTGTAGAATTGGGATTATTAATTAGTTAAACGTCTTCTTTGAATGAAATCAAAAATTTTAATAGTAGTGGGAGATGCCGTTCCCCAGACATGAAAAAAAAATTACAAAGAAAGTCTGATTTGAAATATGTACACAGTATACAGATTGTAAGGGAAAAAATAAAAGTGAAATTTATGCTTCTTTTGGAGGTGGTCTGGCTGAGGATACAATTAACGATGTGCCAGTTAAAAAGCAAAACGCATTAAGAATATAAATGAATATCTTGAGAAACTGCGGTGCCGGTTTACCCAGATCGTTACTAGTAAACAAACCATTAAAGACCCACTGTGTTTTTGTTACTTTTTTGGATACTTTAAAATATAAAAAATACACATTCTTAACATTCGAAATCATTTTGCATTCGCCATTTTATATTCCAAGTTAATAAATCTTCCTTTTAAATTCAAGCTAATTGTTTCTTTTTGGCTTGCCCTAACTTTTTATCACCAAACATTTAATTCTAACAAATGGTGTACAGTAAAGTGGTGGTGATAAGGTTAAATATAAGAATGTTTAAAAGTTAGGATATCGGTTTTTTATTTAGTACATATATCACAGGTCTAGAAAATAGCAATCTTTGTAGATTTTTACGTAGACTCCAGTGGCGTACTGATTTTTGTCTTCCAGCTTTTTGAGTTATTACACCAACTTGTTTTTTTTTAATGAAATACCCTATATATTATTTTACTAGTTGACTACAAATTAAATTGCGTTTTCAATGATACCCCTCACTTTATATATAAGTTAGCTGAAACTACCATTTTGACACTTTATATACAAGTTAGCTGAAAATACCATTTTTGCAGTTTTTTTTCTTTTTTATCCAAAAACTAATAAAACTATGAAGTGGGAGAAGGGTTATAATTAAGATTCATTATAAGGTCAAAAATCTAATCTATTTCTAATTAAATTTTCAAATTAATATTAAATTAAATTTTACCTTAAACTACATTATTTAAAACATAATAAATTGACTTAAAGCAAAGACAATTGTAGTTTCACTATAGACCCCCAAAAAATCAATTTTTGTAATAGGTTTGACGCTCGCTTACTGGAGCGAGCGTCCATCGGAAAAATACATTTACACGCTGCAACAGTGTTCGCTTATATAGCAGCGTGTAAACGTATTTTCTCCGATGAAGCCCGCTCCAATAAAAGTGCGTCCAAACCTATTACCAAAAATTCAGCATTGTTTTGTGCGTCAATAGTGAAAACTATAATTGTCTTTGCTTAAAGTTATTTTTAACACACAATTCAATAAAAAAACTTAAAACTTAAGGTTAATATGTGCTTTTTATTACTATCGCTTAAAGGAAGTGATTTAACAAGGATCCATAGTGGCGTAAATAAATGTTCTAAACGCTCAAAAGAGTTAATATTTGGCTGTCTTCGGTACGGATATTTTTTAAAATACGTATCTCTCGCGTTAACAGAATTCTTTTCACTTTGAATGTAACATTCAAACATATCGGCTTTTTAAACTTTTTAAAAAAACATTTTTCAATAACTTAAAGTTACTTTTTTAAGAGCGGCTATTATAAAAGAGCCGGTCAACTGAGCAGAAAAATTAAGAAACTTTAACATTATTTAATTACTTTTTATTTATTTCCATATTCTTTCGGAAACATTCCGTAACAAATTTTCTACCAGCAGGACTCCAAAGCCCGAAATCCGGATTAAGGCGCTCCGGAATCCAGCAACAAAGGCCGACAAAAGAAGGAAAGTGACCCTAAGGACGATCCGATCGAACTAAAGTAGATTTACGTGAATGGTCGTCGGTTGAGAAAATCTATAGCATTGTCTTATTTGTGGGAAAATGGAAGATGAGTTTTCATTATATTCTGTTGGTTTATTTTTTTTAGCTCACTAGGCTTTAAAAGTAACGTATTTATCTAAATTATAGTTGCTAACGAAATGCTTATGCGACACCATTAAACATCACGACCCTACTTGTAAAAGTTCAGTTAGGCACTAGCAAAAAAAATAATAAGAATAATATGGGATGATTCGTGGAATGAAATTTAATTCTAGAATAAAACAGCTCATTTTTAAAGGTATTTTAGACACAATTTTTCATATATGTATAATTGTATAAATTTATCTTTGCATTTTAAAAAATATAACTATTAGTTAAATGTTTTGTTACTATTATGGTCAACTTAAAAAACTTCATTAATATTACAAACAAGTTTAACTGTTAGTTTGATGATCTATTTTCTAGATCTTTCTCAATTGTAAATCAGAAAGTGTCATTAATGATTTAGAATAGTCGAATTTAGTAAAAAATATCTTAAAAAACTTGTAAATTTATTTTGATTAACTAAATTAAAAAAAAACTATTGTAAGTATTAATTCCAATTTTGCACTGGCAACAGAAAAATACATTTGTATTATAATAAATGCTGTTCTAAATAATTAATAAGAATACAGAGTATTCTATTTATTATGTTCCATATCTCAGAAGTACAAGATTAAGAAAATATTGTGTAGTATTGTGTGGTTTAACCTTTAAAGTATTGTTTGGTTTATTATTTGTTTTTTCGGCATCGTACTATTACCAGATTTATAAGCTAAAATTAAGAATTGTGTTTCCCTATGATGGAAAATGATGGTTGCTAAACTTACGAGGTCGCAGGCATGTTTTGTTGGAAACCCTTCAACAAGATATGTATAACAAGAATCGAGATATGCTCCCTCTTAGAGAGGTCCGGAATATTTGTTAAACAAACAGAATGTGAGAAAAATCTGAAAAATACACTTTTTTCCACCTTAATCGCTCATAACTTTGCAAGTTTTAATCGTAAAATATAATTGCAAAAAAGGAAAGTTTTGGTATTAAGTTTCTCAGAAGACAGCAATAATTAGAAACCGCAAAATGCATTATAGTCCAGTAAATAAAGGGACAAAGCTGTATATAAATCTGTACAGTTTTTCCTTGTGGTGCAATTCTTAGGTCTTCGGGGATGCTTTCGAGCAAAAAAAAGTTTATCAACATTAACAGGTGGAAAGGCGAAAATGGCCTCTTGGCCAAAAATGGGTTCCGCAATATCGCCAAAATATGCGAATTGGAGAATTTTTGTTTAGACAAAAATTGAAGACTGCCTTGTAGTCTACAAAAATGGTTCCTACAATTTTTTTCAAAAAATCGATAATTTTCGAGATAACGGGAACCAAAAGTCCCATCATTTCAGCTGCCGCTCTACCGCTATAAGTCGCTATCTTCATGGATTCACTTATAAGCGGGCGGACGAATTGTTTCATTACTCGGGCAATAATGTACATTTTTTAATCATTCAAAGTTTATCGGAATGGGAACACCCGTACCTATCATTGCATATGAGTTTGGGTCCATTCTGATTTTTCTAGAATTTTAAAAAAAGCGGTCAAACTTTTTTTTCACAATATTTTGAGAGTATCTCATTAATTTATTGATATTTTTTGAAAAAATGGTTTGTTATTAACATTTCTTTTTATAATGAGACCGTAGCAAGTGTTTAATAATCCCAAGAAATTTCCTTAACCATCTTTCTTGCGTTTTGATAAAAAATTGTTTTGCCCATCTGCATTTTTTAGCCGTTGCCGGAGTTCTAGAAAATCTGTAAAATAAACGCAAATCAAAAACTCATCATCTATTGAAATGCTTTTCAATGCACATCTTATGAAAGCTTAGAGAGTCTAGTTTTTAAATGTACTTTTTTCTTTTAATAAAGTTTTGCGAAAAATATTGGATTTTAAGGTGATCTTCATTTTTTGTCTGGACAAAAATTTTCTTTTTCGCATATTTTAGCAAATTTTGCAGGAAACTTATTTTTGGGATTTTGGAGGGGCCATTTTCAGCGGGTTTCCACGTCGAAATCGTGATAAACTTTTTTTCGCTCGAAAGCATCCGCGAAGAATTGCGCCACAAATAAAAATTGTACAGATTTATTTACAGCTTTGGGCACTTTCAGGTCTTTAGTTACTGGGTATAACATACGCTTGTTGCAAAATAGCAATAAAAAAATGAAGGCCAAACAAAAGTTGTTTTTTTGCATGACTTTTTGGGCCCTTTAGATTTCTCTAAAGACCTCTATACTTGACCAGAAAATACTTCATGATATATGATAAAACTATACTCCAAATTTCATTAAATTCAGTTTGATAGTTTTTCACAATAATTTTGCCGACTAATTCCGTTTGGAAAAATTGAAACTTTTACAAATTGGGTAGACTCAATATATGGAACTTGGATATTTGATTTTTTTCGCGTATACTAGAGATCCCAAGCATTTAAACGCTCTTTTTAAATAATAAAAAAATTAAGACTTGGTTTATCCCATGTTTTAGTTTAATCCAAAAATCTGGGCACATATTATTACTTTTCATATTCATTTGTAATCTTTACAAAGTAACACTTTGCCAAGTTTTTGGGCAACATTACGTTCCATATTATCCATTTAAGTCCATAATCCATAATGAACTGTCAAACCTCATAAAAAGACATCAAAATTTTGATTGGTCTTTTAAATAAAGAAATTTAACGACCCTATAGAAAAACCACTTAAGTGATGTTCCTTTAAAAATCCAGCTAATTGACTCCATTTAAAGGGTCGACAAATGGATCGTTATGGGATTTAATTATATTAAGAGTTGCTTCTTATAAAAAGTTGGAAAAAAACTTTTAATCACTTAGTAGGGTTAGAGTACCCTGGAAAATTTGTTTATTGATTTTTGTCATTGGTAAAGTTTAAATGAAGAGATTTATTTGGTTTATTTGATTAAGTAAAGTGAATTTCAATTCGCCATAATTTTTTATTTTCTGGGATATTAGAACAAATACTGTTATAACCAAAGAACTTTCAAAAATACATACGCTTTTATTCACATTGAAACTGTTTAACAATAATATAAACCAGTCAGTATAATTGTTTTTTCAATAAGGATATTTTCCAACACTGGTTTGACATTTGCAACAGCGTTCTAACCATATATCATCTTGACCATACTAAATTAAATTGTCTTATAAAAAGAGGATGTACACCAATGTTGCTCTAAAGGAAAATAGTGGCGGTAAACTTAATTCGGCAGCTTATTAAATTTTGGTAACTTTAACAATGCAAAATTAAAACTATAATATTGATTTTTTTCATAAAAACTGTTACTTGTTTTATGAACAATGGGACAAATTCTAAGACTATAAAAGGTATTTTTGTGTATGTAAATTAAAAACAAAAAAAATGTTTACCTAAAACTGATATAAATTAAGAAGAAATAATGTTATTTAACCATGTTAGAAAAAACTTGTTTTTACATGTACAGTTTGCATTGTAATTTTTTAATATTAAATTTGTAGACGTTTATTGCACATTATATTAAGCCGCCAAAAATACTTATCAAGAAATAAGCAAATTTTAATTATTTTTTTGTATTACAAGAGTTTAACCTAGGGCCAAGGACAAATGTTAATATCTCTAAAAATAATATTATCCACTTTTCGCCAGTGTTTTAAAGAAAATTAATATTTTAAATGAGTAGTTTAAAATCGTATTGGGCTCAACAGTAAATCGACAGGTTAGTATTGTTCCACAGACCTTTCTTAATATATATATATTTTTTATTTTAAAGAATAATTTTAATTTTTGCGGCCTTAAGAGAATTATAGTTACGACCGCACTAGGGGCCTGGGGGCCCTGGGGGGACGGTTAGCCCCCCATAAACCAAAGAACAACTCAAGACACCATCGATCGTACTGTTCTTCTATCCCGTGTTTCACAGATTCCTGTTTCGCTGGTTCATCCCCAGGGTGTTCGCATACGGTCGGTTTACTTCCTAGTCTATCTTGGTCTCCAGTGCTTCACCGCCAGATATCCTGGTTACAGCGAGTTAATGTCCTTAGCGAAGCTTGCGGTCGCCCGGTCCAGAGACACTGTTGACCTCAAAGCTGAGTCAGAGGTTAACTAGACTTGCATGTACGGTCTACCTGGCCGTTAAGGACCAACAGCTTTCGGGGTTCAATTCGGATAACTAGGGCCCCCATTGCACTAAGCCCCGACACCTCAAGCATCGACCCTTTCTGCTGCCGGCGTGAATGATATATCTCTCCAGGCTAAGCTTGGATTCTAGATTCACCGTGCCGTGAATCCGACACCTCAAACGTTTGCCACGGTAGTTCCTTTCACTCTCGAAGGGCGGTCGCATAAAGAATCTTCGCAACTCGATATCCACACCCAGGGGTATCATCATGGCTAATCGCCATTGTCCCTGCGAGGCCGACACCAAGAGGAGTGAGTGGCACAGTCCAATTTCACGTGTTAAGGAGTTCTTGGGAATAAAACAAATATCTGTTCATCTGCCACATTGCTTTTATTTGACACCCTGTCAGTAAACCCACTTCTTTCTCCTATATCGTTATACCGTCCTATATCGTGCTCCTATATCGTTATATAGCCGAGCTGTGGTATCGGCGGTCGATAGAATGAGCCGTGACTTGTAAATGTATTTAAAGACGTCTTTATACGTTATTTTAAAGATAATGATGGGGTACCTGCACAAACTGCCTGTCAGTTAGGAATAATAGGATTAAACCTTTTTGGGGGAACTAAAAATAATTTTTCATTAGGCTTTTATTGGTCACAATAAGTATCAAAATATTATAATACAATGTGCACTATAGGGTATGATTATTTTATCTTGTCATAGATATTGTTCATTACTTTGATTTTTGGTAGTTGTTCTGTGATAATATGGGATGATTGACATTTGCGCATCGTTGTAAAAATTAAATTTCGCACTTGTGCAAAAATAGTATATTATACGTAGAATAAGTGTGGTAACTAGGTTTTTAGCTCATGCAAGTGAAGTTTGAAAACCGAGCCGCAGGCGAGGTTTGCATTTATTTATTTGTATTTATTAAAATCTGACAACCAAATGTCAACCGGCATTTTAAATACAAAATCACAAAATTCTTGTGAACACAAAATTGCCTTGTAAGTTCAAAGTTTTTTAAACCATAGCAATAACAAATTTAAGGTTTCTAATGTCGCCTCTGTCAACTCAAAAAAGTAAAGTCAAACCGAACATGGATTTAGCATGCCAAAGCTTAGAAACATTAAAAAATTTCAAGTAGTGAAAGCCCCTACGGCAAATTTATTGCAGCAAAAGTCCAGTGCTCGCTATAGAAAGAAGTTTAGCCTTGTTGGCGTTTGTATCAATACATTTTTAGATTCATTTTTATTTTTTTTTTATCTTGTTTAAGTCTCAATAAAAAATTGTGGTACTTTTCAATTACACTAGTGCGGTAAAGTGGTAGTTACCGCACTAGTGCGATAAAGTGGTAGTTAGCGCAGTAAAAACAGTGCATGTAACTGTAGGTCTGTTTGTTATCCAGAAATAGAGTACTCTATTTTACACTTTATTGTCAATAAACCGTTTGTTATCGTCAGTGTAATTTAAGACTAGGTGTTTGGTATGACTTCTGGTGTAAACTAGTTTTCACTTAATTACGCTAACTCTCGAAGTAGTAAAGTTAAATGCATGTTTAATACAAGACTTAAAGTTGTTTGTTTAAAATCATAACCATAAAGCCATTTTTAATTTTTCAAACAATCTAAAACGCGTTTTTTATAAAAATTTAATCGGAACTTATTTACACTTAGTTCCACTCTTTAGTCCTATACTCACCTACTCTGTCCTTCTCTAAACTTGATAACAAACAGTCTTTTTATTTACTACACACTTGTAGATAAAAGTTATTTAGACATTTCAATAAAACAATAGGAAATTACAGCAAACTTGTTTTCCCGCAAATATGAAATAATTAAATGTCTTTTTAAATGTATAGGCTCTCATAGAAACTAAAATTTTTTATGTGTTACCATTATCAATTTTTCTACCTAGATCAGATTGAAAAATGATCTTCGTTTTATGCTACGCTTTGCATCATTCTCTTTTTTTATCTTGGGACAGTCCACGAAGGCTGATGCCTAAGTACTAACGTACCGTGGGTGTCTTCAGTGTGGTGAGAGGTAGTTTGTTCACACGGGACTTAAATTTTTGGAGATTGGGAGGAGAAGGATTTTATTTTTCACAGTTGTATTATAATATTTTATTTTACCGTTACTGTAATAAATTATTTTTAAACTATTGGTGATAAAAACGAAGATAAATATCATTATCAGCACAATGTACTTTTACATTTACTCAAAATTTTAGAGTTTAAAGATGGATAACTTAATATTTAGCAAGCATACAAATGGTAAATGGTCCTTTATCAAAAGCGGTGAGGAAAAGGACTACTTTTCACACTTAAATCAGTGTGGTAATATTTGCTCACTGTATGATTTACATAAAATCCTTTACGATAAGAAGGCAGTCTCTCCTCTCGTGACAACAGCTTTAACGGTCGTATTTATTTGTCGTTTTATTTACGAGTACATTCTTGGAATTTAATCTTAAAATACTTATTGTTGTAATCATTTTTTTACATCACATAAGATAACAAAGATACTTAAAATATTTTATTTTAACTGAAGCAGGCGGGATACTAAGATATACAGAGTGATCCTACAAGGACAGAACATCGCCGTATTTGTGGCTTTCCTTATATTTAAAAACAAAGTATGAAATACCCATTCTGTGGATTTTTTTCGTGGAATTCTGAAGAACATCCAAAAAAGTTATTTAAATTAAAAAAAAAAGACACACAAAATTAACATTTTCTTAATGGGACCTTATTATTGGATTGTTTTTAAAAGCGCCTTATTCTTTCGATACGTTTTAATAAAAAGGATTTTGTATTTATTTATAGTAAAAACAGAAATCATTTAATTTGTATAAAAATTTGCAGTTTTGGTTAAAAAATAGAAAAAAAGTTACAATAAAGACACAAAATAAACAAACACAAAAGTGATTGTTCTATTAAATCCATTGTTTATTTCTTTTTTGCTAAAGTTAAAGCAGATTAAATAATAATAACATTATTTAAAAAACAATTCTAGTAATTTTGATGTTCAATATAGCCGCTAGACTTTAACAGAATATTGACTTTTGGTGGTTTGGCATTTTAGGTATTTATTGTTACTTTTTTTATTTATTAATTAAAATCACAAATTTCTCATATGAATTAAACAATTCTTTTGTTATCAAAAGCTACTACGGAATTCCTTTTATTTAAACGAAAAAATAGGACGCTTTCAAAAATAAACCAATATAATAGGTTTAAGATTTTTTTCCTTTTTTTTGTTTTAATTTAAATTATTTTCTTAAGCATTTATTCAGATTCTGCGATAAAATATACACAAAATGGATATTTCAATTTTTTTAAAATTGAGTATAAATCCACTAATATGGTCCTATTTAGCCTTGTTGGATGATTCTGAATGACATTTTTATAAAATACAATTTCATTTATGGTTTATTACACTTTCTAGCGTCTATAACATATAAATGTGTACGACACATTTTTAAGTCATTCTGCAAGATAAGAGTGTTACGAAAAAAAATTCTTACATAATTTTTTATCAACTTCGTAATAATAACGTTTTGCAAATATTGTTTTTAAATGCTTTTTTAAAAGTTCTAGTAAGAAACTTTCGCGGATATTTGAGATTCAGCTTAGAGAGAACAAAGTTGCAGGTCGCTAATTCGTTATGGTATTTATTGTTCAAAATGGGGGTATATTCAATGGCATGGCGGCGCTTCGGCACAGCTTTTAGAGCCTCAGCGGCACTTCACTACAGACAATGATGAAGGCAGTGAGGAGGACATCGGACATCTTAATCTCTTACAATATTTGTCCATTTTTTGTATTTTAAGCTATAAAATACGGACAACATTAATAATTAGAACCAAATAAAAAAGAAAAGGAGGGAAAGAAGAGCGCAAACTATTCAAAGGAAGGAATGAATATAAAAAAATATTACTTTTACCCAAAATTCTTATCAATACGGGGCTTAAAAGAAGGGAGTCATGAGTGTCACAGCTAGTCCGTTACTTATACAGGGTGGCGTAGTGGGTATTGACGGTTTTTAGAGTTTTATTATGGAAATGCTAATGGAACGACCAAGGTCAAAAACATATATTTTTATTACCCATAAATTGCAGTTTTACAACAAAAGATATTTTTTAAAAATAATGTCTTTTTAATGGCCACCACGTTTTTTTCAACATTCCTGAAGTCTTTATTAAAAAGCAACTATATATCCTGGTTTATTGCTCCGATTTCTCGAGAAATGTTGTCTTTTAAAGCTTGAAGCGTTTAAGGTCTATTTTCGAAAACCCTAGCCTTTAAATATTCTCATAAGAAAAAATCAGGGCTGGTTAAATCTGGTGACTTCGGCGGCCAATTAAAATCGCCATAACGGGATATTAGTCGTCCAGGGAACATGCTTGTTGCTCCATTTTGCTGGAACCATAAGACGTTATTTTCTACCCCCATTTGTTGCAATTTAGCAGGTAAAAAATTTGAAGCATCTTCAAATACCGTTGAGAAGTTACAGTCATGTACGGTATTTTTTTTTTAAGTACGGGCTCAGAATTCCGAATGCAGACACACCGCACCATGCGGTAAATTTTTTGGAATGCAGAGGTTTTTAGTGAATTTGTTGAGGTAGTTGAGCAGCCCAGTATTTCTTCCACGACTTGGAATATTATATTCACGCCGAAACTGTCGTTGCACCTAAATAAAAGAATCCGATCGGTGATATGCCTTAAAGCAAAAGCTGCGTTAATTGACTGGCCACGTATCCATGGCTACTAAACTGCATTACATGCGGAATATTTTAAGCGGTTGAATGTCCCCTCCACTTTAATCATATGTGCAGTGGCGTCTCAAAAATCGTCAATACCCTGTATTATAGTTGCTATTATTAACATGTATAACACATATGTTTAAAATTTGATATCAGAAGCCAGGTAAATTAAAACGATACTTTGAGTCTTAATCTTAATTTTATTAAATTACTAAATATGCACTTCCATTTAGTCCGTGTGGGTTCAACGATTGTATTCTATTATAACTTAAGACGTGCGTGCATGTTCGATAATGCTAGTAATAATGGTAGTAATAAAGTTTAACTAATGGAGACCACCTAAGTGTGAGGTTATGACACGCGGGTGTTAATGAAGAGACCTGTTCATTATATGTAAATGAACAAGGCATGACACGCAACTTATAACTTTATACGGTCTTAACACATTGAATTTACGAATATTATGTACATTGTTTTTAACTTTTTTTAAATTGTATATCCAAATTTATTAATTGATAATTTTAAAACACGCTATTTTAAGTCTATAAAATGGGGGCGTTTTATTTTATACAAATAATAAAATTTTATTTGTTGTTAAAATACAGATGTTAAATAGACTATTAAATTTGTTTTTATTGACTGCTAAAAAAATAAAACTTGATGGTTTTTCCTCCGTGTTTGTATTTTTTTTCGTTAAGTTTGCCACCAAAATTGTATTATTAATTATGAATTTGTTTTAATACGGATGCCCTTCTACTTGCTAAATTTTACAGATGTTTTGTAATACATATTTAAATAAACAAACAAACACCATATATTAAATTGGACAAGACATGTTTTAAATAAAAACGTTTTTATTAAAAAAATGCTTTCCAAAGGATTGATTAAAAATAACATTTATGTATATTATGTATTATTCAAAAACAATATTAAAATAAAGTGTATCCAATCAAAAAGTCTTAACGATACATACTAAGTTAAATCCGTTTAAAATTGCTTTTTCGCTTGTAGTATTTCATTTCTCAATCTTTCACAAAAAGCTCCCTCAAAGTTTTTAAATTTTTATGCTAATGAAGAAGTAAGCTTCAGAAATTTTTTCGAGGAAAATGATAAAGCTCATCTCGCGGCATTCTAGGAAAACTTAAAATAACAGTTAAAAGTTCGATATTTTTAATTTTACGCTAGCAAACCTTTTAATTATATAGCCATTTTATTCGCCGCAGGTTAAAAATTCTCTTTTTATCGCCAGTGCGGCGCCGTCCTTTTCTGATTTCTTTTAGCGAATTCGTAATGAGGCACGGGAATAAGTTCTCTCCACTAATGTTAAAGTATTTTAAGTATTCAGAACTTGCTGTACCATTACAAATAGACCCTGCTTTTGAAACAAAGAAAATTTTAATTTAAATACAAAACAGTTGGTTTTTGAAGATGTTTCAGTGCGTGTTTTTTAATATTTTAGTCAATATTTCTTAAAATTATATTATAATAGTGATCCTTATTGGAAAATATATCCTATCTTTACCTAAAATATATCAAATTAAATATCTTGGTTATTATATAAACCTTTTGGGTTACTTGCCAAAATTGTCAGAAGGGACCGCTTCGGTCCAGGTTCCATGGTTAGATTAGATTAGATTATTTGAGCGGAGATGGCAAAAATGACCTCCACCACTGCAACCTTACCAGATTTATTGTGGTTTCTCCTATCATTCTTTAGAGTACCTTGTCCAGGCCCGTCTTCTTAACTAGACTCCAGTCTTGACACTGGCCACTCCATATAACTCGCCGGTTTTGGCTTTTCCTCACCAAGCCAAAGCCTACATAATGCTTCACAGTGGCACCACACATGTACGGCTGTTTCTTCAGCCTCCTGGCAGAACCTACACAGGCTATCCTCCACCAGGCCTATTCTTTCCAGGTGCTTGTTGAGTTTGAAATGTCCTGTTAGTTGACCTACCGCTATCCTTACGACCTTACGACTGTGGCTCAGTAGGTCCGAGGTAAACTTGGCCGAGCAGGTCTTAATGAACTGCTTTGCCTGTCGTTGTCCTGGTGTTTGTACCCACCAGCTTTGAAACTCTCTGTCTACCTAGCTCTTAATAGATGCTTTAAAGAGGCCTGCCGAGATTCCACAGAATGGCTCGGGGCCTATCATTTCCATGGCTGATCCTCTTTTGGCTAGGTCGTCGGCCTCTTCGTTACCTGGGTGGCCCTCGTGACCTGGTACCCAGGCTACCGTAAGTTTGTTTGCAAAGCCGACTTTTTCCAGCGCCTGTATACAGTCCCCCACTTGTTTGTAATAAACTTTTGGAGAACTGATGGCCTTTAGGGCCGCGTTTTAGGATTGGGTGCCTTCATAGAGTCGATTAATTCTTCTGTTTTCTATATATAAAATAACCTCAAAAATGGCTTAAAAATTAGACAAACCTAAACATAACATATACGTGTGAATCACTAGGCATTTAAATTTTGCATAAAAAATTTGATAATTCTAAAAACTTTTTAATTTATGACCTAATGTCACAAATGACAGATAAATTTGTTGTAACAAATACATTTATTATTTTTAAAAATAGGAATGGCGATAAGGTAATTGATTTGAAGGTTTCCGAAAATTGTCCTATATTTAAAGAAATGTAATTAAAAATTAACTGATATTGATGCTACACACTACATCTCTATGTAATAATATTACAAACATTCTTTCATTTTACGTTTTTTAAACAATTTTTCTTTGATAAATAAAATAATAGGCGGGTGTCAGGTTATTCTGTAATTAATATAAAACGCATAGTAGTCCATTTTGAATCAAAAGGTGTCAACAGTTGATTAATTTATAATATATTTAGTACGTATGATAAGAAAAATATCCACATCCTTACCGTGACACCATGTCAAAATGAGAATTTTTAATTGATTAAAAATAGTTGGTGTTGAGTCTTATAAAAAATATTTTTTCTAATATCATATGGATATGAAACATAAAGTCCTGATAAAAATATTTTAACAAGTGATACATTATCTATATTTAGCATATTGTCCTTTTCATCGGCACTTGCCGCGTTAAAACATCGTTTGTCATCAGTTCAGCTAAATAAAAGAACGTAAGGGAGGCGAAAAGTAGTTGAATAGGTAACCACTAAGGTAACCCCTGGTGATAAACTTATGCCATTGTGTGCAGTTTTAAATATATATTAAATTGTAGATCTCGTATATAAGATAGTGCCCAAGTTAACCCTAATAAAAACATTAATCTTAAATTGCAACAAAAAAGCTATCCATTTTACCAATACTTTTTTATAAACTTGTTAGATTTACCTTTTTCTGTTGTTTGTAAGGATTATCATTTGTATTCTTTTTTATTCGTAACTTAAGTTATAAATCCTAAGTCTATTTTAGGACCGGACTTTAAATATTCTAAATTAAATGATTTAATTAAAATCAATATATTTTATAAAAAAAAAACAATAAAAAACGAATATCTCACTAAGCTGCGTCAAATCCCAGACTCAATGTATTTTCAAACGCAGACCAGAAGAGGATGAGCTTTTGGTGCTCCATGATATTGCTGTAAACGCATTTTTTGTAAAAAAAAATGTGCTGAAATTACAACCATTGATGCTCATGCTATCGCACTGACACAGCGAACTATATATCCCTTTTTTAAGGGCTAAAAGAGTTGTCAAAGATCCGAACTTAAAAGTTATGATGTCTATGACTAACAAAATAAAGCAGAAATTACTTCAAGTGGTTTATTAATTATTTTTAATCAAATATCCAATCCAATTAATGGATTTTTTAAAATGAAATAAATTGGAGTTAAACCTTTAAACAAATTGTCAATAAAATAAATATCAGATGTAATAATAAGTATGTGCCACAATTTATCGGTCTGTTACGTTAGTAAAAACTGTTGGAAAACCCAATTTAAGGTGTCAATAATTAATTTTTTTATGTGTAATTAGAGCTAACTAGAACTAACCAGCAACGACCTGCTATAAAACATGCAGTTTAAAGTTAAGTGCAATGTTATAAATGCACCTCATAGACTTAATACAGAAACAAAACATAAATAACAAATTGTAGTTAAACTTTCTGTTTATTATTATAGAATACTCAATTCAACTTAAGAGTTGCCCGACAAACGAGTTGTTTAGTGAGAAAATATAGAATTTTCAAGCTAAAAAAGTTGCACTTATTTCAAAAGTCTAGAACAACGGGTGGAAGATTTTTGCAGAAAACTTAAAAGTTAGCTCTTCTTAAATTTAAAGAGAAACATGTAAAAAACTTATTAGAGCCAAGTGAAGAGAATTGTTGCAGCTTGCAAAGGGGTTTAGGCAGTAGTTTTCCCAGTTTTCACTAGTTTTCCACAAGATGCTTGCACAAAGCGCGCAGCAACACATCTTCCACTTTTAGTCGTCAACTTTCTTTGATCTTTACCGACCTTCCGCGGGAAACCAAAATTTAGTGGAAGATTTGTCTCTCCACAAGTGGAAGAGAGAAAAAGTTGCTGTATTTTGTAGAAAAAGCAGCAAATTGCCGTAACTTATGGAAAACTTAGCGGAAGACTTTGGTGTAAACGCGGCTTAAAGGGTCATAAATATTTGGGTGGCCCAAATTGTTTTTATTATCAATCCTAATTATCACTTCACAGTTTAACATTATTTTAATACTTAGTAACAGTTTATTTATTTTAACCTCGACAAAACATGTAAATATAAACTGACAAATTACATTATATTATTGCATTTAAATACTATCGCTTTACTGTTTTAGAGTGTATAAATGTTATGTTAAGGCAAATACACCCGTATCTAAATAAATAAAGACCGATTACCCCTCGGTACTTCCTCTAATATAGTTTGTTGTAGTTGTAGTGATAAGGCCATTAAATGCTAAAAGCACCATTTATTTGTAAATATGTAAGTGCTAAATCATGTACCGGAAGAATGCCGTAAACGAGTACAAAATATTTTTTGAGGACACATAATCATAATAGGACATATATACATCTACTTATTTATCATTCAAATACATATATGTCAATTTATTCTTTACCAACTTACTTAAGACCAAAAAAAGTAATTTTTTGCCAGACCTATTAATTCAGTATTTTGAGTGCTGGCATTGTCTTGATAAAGAATCCCAAGACCCTCGTTTGTGTTCCTTATTTCGAGGGCTTAGTGTCAAAAGACGTTAACTACAAAAGTTACAAATTCATTTACCTTTACCTTTAAATTGATTATAAAAGGTCCTCCTTAGTATAAAAAGATGGTATTCTATCAACAGTATATCAAAGGATAGCAGACGACAATATTTTGACTTCACCTATTGAGACCTTAAAAATTCTGATTTCAGATTGCCTGAACATTTCAAATTTTGCACTTAACGTTGTTTGAGACTAAACCTTTAAATTTACTGATGACTTGAAACAAACAAATGTTTGTGTACCATTTAGATTGGACTGTTCTACGTTCCTCTAAAAGCAGTGTTGCCCCATGGCCAGTTTTTTAACAGGCAACCGTTTGTTTTAAATTGCACAGAGGCTAAAGATGCGACTTCTTTGCTAAAAATAAAAGTAAGTTAATTGATGCACACCTGTTTTAACACTCTATATTAAAAGTAGTAGTAAATTATAGTAAGAAAATTTTCACAAGTTAATTTAATGTTTTCGAAGAGATATAATTTTTAAGTGACTGTAAGCAACACAAATTGTATTTAAATAACAAAATGTTATGAAGAAGGTCACGGACAAACATGTTAAATTTTCTCATGTAAGCGTTAGATGACACCTGACAGTACTCAATGTTGCTAAGGCCCAAAATATATGTAGTTCTCCTTGTACTTTGCAAAGATAAGACATCCAGTAAGACTGGGAATTTAATCATATCTTTTTTTGGATTAAGTATTAAATCTAATGACCCTAAAATAAAATGTATAAGTAATTCAGATTTTATGTCTCACAGTACACAATGTTTTCGATAACACAGATTTAAAAATATTTTTGTCTACGTTTTAACTTTAAACTTTTTTCTATGTTTACAACCTTTTACAAGATTTTCCACTTTCGGCAAGTTAACGAAAAATTTATGTAAAAACTTATCCGGGACATTTTTCCTTGACAAAAAAGAAGTCCTAAAGGACTCCGCCATTATCCTGGCGATTTCTTTAAGAATCTGCATTTTATTGCCAAATTTATGGCCCACTAACGGTCGTTCTGAATGGGAACTAACTTCACGAAGTATTAATATGAAGAAGATTTGGCACAATACGTTAAAATCAAGAAACGATAAGAAATGCCATTTGTTTTATTATTATGTAATCTTATATTAGCATAAACTTCTTTTTTATTTTTTTATGTGGAATTAAAATTTTCTTTATAGACTGCCCTAAATTGTTTAAATTAAAACAAAATAATAATATAAGAAATTGGAAAGATACAGTGCGAAAAACAAAGGTTTAAGAAAATAACAATTAAGTGGAATATATATATATATATATATATATATATATATATATATATATATATATATATATATATATATATATATATATATATATATATATATATATATATATATATATATATATATAATATATATATATATATATATATATATATATATACAGGATTCGGATAAGGGTACGGGCGGCTGTATCTCAACAATGGTAAGGTCCAGAGGTTTCAGAAAAAATTCTTATAATTAAAGTAAGCAAGAGAAATGTCTTGTAATTTGACTGGTAGAGGGCCCAACTGCTATGACGAAACAGAAAATTTACGCCATCTCGAAAAGTTAGACAATGAGCTATAACTTTAAAAACATCATTTGATAGCCTGGGTAATACCGCATCATTTTGCTTTATGACAGGTGTATACATAGATAAAGAGAATTGAAAGAGGGCTACGACACATTTTAATTAGGGGGTAGTTTTCGAAGATTTTTGCACTCAAAAAATTTTGGTCTAACCGTATTTTAATCATAGCTCACTCAACTTTTATGATACATATCTTTTAAAAAACGGTCTTTGCAAATGATATATCTTAAAAAAAAAGAAAGGTCTTTGCAAATGCTTCAAAAAAGTTATAATTAGTTTTCCTCGAATAGTACGTAGATTTTGCGTTATTTGACTTTAAAACTCTGAAATTTTGTGTTTGATGAATAACAACTAACCTTTAACAAACCACAACTTGATTTGTATTGGTCCCACAATTACAAAAAACCATTTTGTTCGTTTTTTTTAAACTTCAATTTTGTTTTTTACAGTTTTTTTAATAAAATACATACTTATCGAGTTATTTGCTAAAAAACGATTAAGAACGTTGATTTTACCGATGAAAAACTAAAAATTTCGATCGCGAATAAATCGAAATTTTACATTTTACAAAAAAAATGCATAGATTTCTATCGATTCCTGTGGTCAAAATATTTTTAAAAAATTCCACCCCCAAGATGGTTTGGCAACCACCCCCAAGGTAAAGGCGCCCTTCGGCAAGATTTTGATCCTTGGACTATTCCCTACCATCTGTCAAAATTTTTAGTCGTTCTATGCATTTTGAAAAAATTGCTAGGCGAGATGGTTCGTTTTCTGGAATAAAATAATTTATATGAATCATGAACTTAAGAAACCAAAAAAAAATACACATGTTTAACGTAACTTCCACCATTTTCTCTGCCCTTAAAAATGTTTTTCTCAACTTCCGACTTACGATTGATCGCATTGAAAACAAAATCGGACTGGTTCCTATTAAGTAACATAATTTTATTTTTAATTTTTTGTCTTTGGATGTATATATTTTCTAACCTTTCATTATAAATTTTATTTTTCAAGTAAACCCACAAAAAAAGTTAAATATTTGCAAAACGGTCAAACATAATGCCAGCAAACTATATTTTTGAAAAGAGGTTGAATAAACCTTTTATTCTAAAAAAATATACAGGGTGTTCCATTTAAAAAAAGGTAACTTATTCATTCTTTTTAACTTTTTGATGTTTATTTGTTTCTTTTGTTATGCTTAAAAAATAAAAAATAAAAAACTATGAAACTTTTATATAAGAAGTTTTTTCCTATCCTTTTTAGTTATCGCTCAAAATATAAATGAAAACCCTGTTTTATATTTAATAAAAGAAACATAAATAAGCAACAGTGGTTGTCTGGTTGACTGAGTTTGTTTATGCTTGTCCTGTGTGTTCGAATATGGTATTTTGTGGTCAGTACCTCTATGATTTATGACCCATTTTTTTTAATTATGAACCCACTTTTTGTCTTGATGGCGCAAACAATCATATATGCACGATCGAATTTTTTAATACCTAGCCCCGCATAAAAAAAACATTTTTACAATATATTAAAATTTAATCGATAATTAATAAATATATTCTTCAATAACATTAAAATCTTGGACTTCCATTGTCTTTATTTGTTAATTGATACACAACGTTTCGGTTAGTGATGTATCTCTAACCGTTTTCAAGTAATAACTAAAAACTATTCTTAAAAACTACGACCTTATATACTATCCGTTGTTCACCGAATCTTGACCGACTTAAGGCCAATCACTAGCCCTAGGAAGACACCCACGAGTGCACTGGCAAAATACCTTTTAGAACTGATTAAACCATTAGTCGGTAAGTCACCATCTTTTGTTAAAAACTCCAGTCATTTTGTTGAGATTCTCAAAAATGTAGTAATAGAACCAAACGATACTTTCGTAAGCTTTGATGTTGAAAGTCTGTATACAAATGTGCCAGTAGAAGAATCGTTAAGCATCATTTGGGCCAAGCTTAACAAAGATGATACCTTAGTAGAACGCACCACCCTGCCGCTGGATGGAGTGATGGAGTTGTTTATCGCTCTCTTCAGTGGTAGTAAATATTTATATGGAATGGTTTGAGAAACACGCAACAAATCAAAAGTTTGGCTACGATATGTTAACGATACTTTTATTGTATCGACAGGTAATGACAAAGTACTTGAAGGATTCTTAAAATATCTGAATTGTCTTCGACCCTGTATCAAATTCAAAATGAAGAAGGAACAAATTTCGGCTCTACCTTTTCTCGACGTTTTAGTCAAACGAAATAATGGACATATACAAACCTCGCTATACAGAAACCTACCCACACTAAACAATATTTACACCAGAATTCCAATCAATCTAACGAAACGAAGCAAGAAGTCATACGTACTCTATATATCCGCACAGTGACCTTATGTAACAGTAAGGAATCCCTGCAAGCCGAAATAAGTAATATCACTAGGGATCTCAAGCAAAACGACTTCAGTGAGAGATTGGTTAAGAAAACAATCGATAAATATCAAGATAAGATGAAAAACTCTAATTTAAATAAGACTCCACAGGACCAAATATTTATGACTATTTCGTATATTAAAGGAATTTCAGAAAAGATCCGCTGAATAGCGGATAGGTATAATATTAAAACAGCATTTAAATTCCAAACCACTTTGAGAAGTATTCTTACTAAGACGAGACCGGACCACAATGTTTCAAAAAATGACTGCATCTACCAAATTTCCTGTGAATGTGGTGAGGTATACATGGGGGAAACAAAAAGACCACTCGAAATTAGAGTTTAAGAACACAAAAACCATACGGAACGAGGTAAAACGTCGAAATCATTGATTGCCGAACACGCATGATCAAAACAACACTGCATATAATAGTTGGAAGCAAAAATGCTACATAAAGACACCTACTTGAAGAAAAGAAAACTTAAAGAAGCTGTAATAATTGCAAAGAAGCAAAATGTATTTAGCAAACCTAGTGTCGACATTCCGAATATCTGGCTGCCGTTGCTGAACCGTGAAAAGTCGGTCAAGCTTCGGTGAACAACGGATAGGATATAAGATCGTAGCTTTTAAGAATAGTTTTTAGTTATCACTTGACAACGTTCAATTAACAAATAAAGACAATGGAAGTCCCAGATTTTAGTGTTATTGAAACCACCACATTGTCTAACACTTTTAAAGAAATGTATTCTTGCATTATTCGTCTTTAAACTTTCTAAAACTGTTAAAAATATTTTTCAAAAGATAAAATCAAATCAGATTAAATATTCAGATGCACACAAAGACTTCGTGATTTCAAATGACCATTAAATTATGTCACACTGCAGTCAACTGTGTTACTTGTCGAACAAGACGGAATAAATAAACACCGAACAACAAAAATACATTTAGAGGCAGCAAGTGTCTATTTTGTAGGGCGACTTTTCATTCATTGGCGTAGAGAAGGAAATTAAACAGTATTAGTTTTATTTTCCGCTTAGCTTGACGTATCTATTTGTATTATATGAAATATAGAAGGTAATGTGTTTGAACAGAAGTTTTTAAGAAATGGAAACTGTGTATTAGGAATTACTAAACAAAAACAAACATTAATAGCAAAATAAATTTTATTGTAGCTATTATTTAATGAAATAATTTTTTATTTAATTATTGGATATCTTGTCAGATTAGTTAAAACAACTATCAGTGTTAATGGTAATGGTACTAATTATTCATTCTTTTAGTAATATTGGCGTGGTGTAAGATACACTATACACAAAAAAACGCTTAATTTTAAGACAGGTCTTAAAAAAATTTGCTATAGGCGCTACTATAAGCTTAAGAGTTTTGCGATAGTGATTTAAAAACAAAAGAGCACAGTAACCATAAAAATTGTGAAAGTAAGGGACACTCCCAAATCTATGTATCAAAATTAGCTATTTTTTTTAATAATTAAACAGCAAAATGAACCTATACAGAAATTCACTAAAAATCAGTTGCTTAACACCTTTTTTTCTATAACATTCCATTGGACGTCCTATTCTAAAGTTTGTTCATTTTTCGTTTAGCAATGACGATAGCAAAAACCACTAAATAAAAATGTATCGCATTGGTCTAAAAAGTCAGTGACCATTACAAACGCAATTGACCAATAAGAAGACTTAATAATATTAATAATAAAAATAAATGATTTTTACTCAAAAAATACCTTATTATTATTACTATTTCCAACATGGGAGGGCAGATTCAATGTTGTCTCTTAAGGCAATTAGTAATCATAAAAATATATATCGAAATCCATTGGTTTTTGAAATTTTTCAAAGAATAACTATCCTTCAGGGTAAAAACGTTGACATTCTTTTTATATGGACTAAAGGGCACTCTGGTATCCAAGGCAATGAACACGTTGATAGATTGGTTAGAGAAGCCATTAACAGTAATATTAATATCTCTGGAATACAATTTTTTGATACCCTTTCGATTATAAAAGGAAATATATACAGTTACTGGCGTAATATCTATCAGAGCTATGCACGCCAGAACACAAATAGATACACTCGAACATATCCCAACCTTGTTGCCAAACCTTTAATAAAATATGAAAAACTTAATAGAAACTGTTATGTTACCCTTTTCCGAGCAGTTACTGGACATGATAACATTAAATATATGCTTCATAAAATGGGCCTCTCTGATACCGATAAATGTAACTGTAATGGTAAAACCGATGATATGGACCACTGGTCATTTGAGTGTGAACAGAATAAAATGCTTCCAACTTTTTATTAACTGAGTTAGCTAAATATAAATTACTACCGATGAATTTTCAATCATTAGTCTAGATAATACGAGAAGACAAAAGGGTTTATAATGCATTTATTTGTTTTGTGAAGATGTGTGTGAGAAAGCTGTAGGGACTCGTAAACCCAACTCTATCCTTATTTGTTATCCCTTTATCCTGGTCGATTATCCTCTGTTTGTATTAATTATTAAAATCGCCTAGATAGACCACTATGGCGTGAAGCGTGTGCCCTTGTCATGCATGTTTTTGATTCTTCGCAAGCAGCTCCCAATTTGTGACTTAATTCGAAGTGTATGTCTGTATGAATCCTTATTATATATTGTAAATGGTTTTAAGGTATAATAATTCGTGTATACGAATATGTATCGTATAGATTTTTATACAGATACTAATTAAAAAATTAATTGGTTATAAAAACTTAAATATAATACGTTAAATGTAGTGGCTGTATGCATTCCTGTGCAAAGCCAACCAAAGCAAAAAAAAATTATTACTATAAAGTCTCATTGATTACCCTTTATTTGTTATTGATTACGTCCTTCTTAGATGAAAATAAACAGATTCTAAATACATTTAAAATATGTTTGTAACTCATAATACGACTTATTAACCAAAAATTATATTTAATGTTTTAATAAAGAAGAGTTATTTTGGCCAGAGATAGTTTCGAATAAAAAACACATATTGTGTATTGGATTTCAAACTACGTAAATACACATAATACGGCTTTTAATGTACAGGGTTATTCATTTTAAAGTAAACAGGGCTTTATTTGAATTTCCTGTCTTAAAAAGAATAAGATTTCATGTATTTTTCCGTAGAATTCAATTCTAATGAACATTTAAAACAAAATCGTTGCATGAGTGACGTATTTTTAAATGGAATACCTATATTTTATATCAATAGATATAATTTAGGCATTCGATATAGGGTTTATTTCCTGCGGTTTCTGCAATTTTAAAACTGCATGATATAAGGATATTTCACCTGAAAAACCTGATCCCCTTGGTCTTATTGTCAAAGTCAGAATTTTATAAATACGTATTATTTAAGTAGTTTATAATGATAATAAATTAAATGAGAGTTATAATTTGAAGCCGTTTTTCTAATGAAAACCTTATTATAAAACTACTTCAAAAAGTAATAAACGTATTTTTAAAATTCTTGACTTTGACAAATAAGCACCTGTGACCTGTGGCATCCAGGTTTTTTCAGGTGAAACTATCCTTATAGTATCATGCAGTTTTTAAACAATTGCAGCAGAAAATAAACCCCATATTACCCAATGCCTCGTGAAAATCTATATTTATTGATATAAAAATATACGGGGTATTCCATTTAAAAAATACGTCACTCGTGCTGTAACTTTTTTGTTTTTGTTTCAAATGTTTTTCCGATTAGATTATTAAATTCTACGGAAAAAAATACACGAAATGGCTATATTCGTTTTTTAAAAAAGTACAGGGAATTTCAAAAATAAAGCCATGTTTACCTTAAAATAACCCTGTACTGTGGACTATAAAAGGCAGAGAGCATTCCAGAAAATTTAATTTCCTAAAGTCTCGCTTAACTTGTTTATTGCTGACTTACTATTCCAAATCAGACCTACTATATTACCATTTTTAGTATTTTTACACTGATATTTGTGGTGTGAACCCAGTACTTTGGCTCTGAAGAGACTTAGGATCTAGGTATCGACCAAAAAGCCTACTGCATTAGTTTTTTGCATTGTTTAAGGAATTTTCTTTGTGAATTACTACTAATGGTAAAACAATAAATTTTAAATTTTATTATAACCTTTTGAACCAGCTGGGTGTAAAAATTCGTAAAGAAAGATCTGTTTTACAGCAGAATTTTTTTTATTACACAACGCATATCCTTACGCAGCTTAAGAAGTCAACGTGAAATCAGATAATTTAAGTAGAAATTGTTTTTACATCCGCCCTATTTACCAAATTTAGCTTTCTGTCACTTTTGGCTGTTTTTACATCTCAAAATTCATGCTTGGGAAACGATTTTATTAAACGAAAAAGTTATAGCAGCCGCGGAAACAAATTTAAAAACTTTTTATGTGTTTTTTTAAGAAAAATTATACACTTGTTTACAGCAAACTGTCCGCCTCTGACCTGCACCAAATCATACAATATAATATAGGAAAAGGAAGCGCTACGAGCTATACTAAACATTCACTTATACGTTAAGCCATATAAGCTTTTATATTGGGCCGCTTTCTGACAATGGCCACCATTTATAAGTACTAAACTTGAACATCTGATATGAAAATATATGAGATTATTACGGTCTATTTAGTTTTCACATCGTAACTTTTTCGGTCGTTCTTTATTACTACCGAGCATAGTATTTTCGCTACGGTTAAATTAATAAACCGTGGACTCTGCGGTAAATAACTTTTAGCACAAGAAATATATTTAGATTTATTTAAAGAATACCATAATTTACCTTTGGGTAAATATTGATTTCAAAGGAAGAGGTAGAGAAACAATTGTTTTTTCTTTTTATTAAATTCGGGCAAGCAGTCGAGCTGTAAATATGGTATTCGTGGTAATTAAGAGGAGATTAGGTATTAAGGTATTGAAGAAATGGATGGATGTTAACAATACTAAGCGCTTCTAAAAACATGACATTCTGACATTATATATACTTCGTCGATTTAAAAGGAAACGCATGTAAATCTTGGCCAGAAAATTAATAAAAGAATATTCTAAAACTAATGAAAAACCTCTGCTTATACGGGGTATTCGGCACATGAGTAGACATACATAAATCTGAGATAGGTGGGGCCTACTATGCGGTCCACCCAGATATTTTGACCTGGGCCCTAAGATATTTTTTAAAAATTTTTCCAAAATTTTTAATTTTCGAATTTCAAACTGAAATAACTTTTTGAAAAATTATAAAACTGACAACATATTTATTTTATTTTAATCCAGAGTAATACTAGAATTATACAAATAGAATAATTGGGGCCCATGACAGCTACAAAGAAAAATACGGGCCCTCAAACCACAAAAAGACGTAAAAAGTAATTCTAAGAGCCAACTTTGCATTGCATTAAAAAATCTAGAAATGATCAAGTATTTCTAATTAGTCAAAAACATTTTCAATTCATGCTTTTGAACGATATGCAATAACCACAATTTGTTTAAAAACAGCAAGAGCTATTTGTTAACTTTATCAAAAGTAGAATTTCGTAAAAAAATGCTTACCTTGATAAAGTTTGACAAATAACTCTTGTTGTTTTTAAACAAACTGTAGTTCGAAAGGGCATAAATTGAAGATGCTTTTGACTAATTAGAAATACTCGATCATTTCTAGTTAATGCAATGCAATAAAAAGCTGACTTTTATAATTATTTTTTACCTCTTTTTGTAGTTTGAGGGTCCGTATTTTTCTTTGTAGTGATGGGCCCCAATTATTAAATTTATATGAATCTAGTATTACTTCAGATTAAAATAAAATATTTTTTTTAGTTTTATGATTTTTTAAAAAGTTATTTCAGTTTGAAATCTGAAAATTAAAAATTCTGAAAAAGAAATTTAAAAAATCTAAAAAAAAAGTTCTTAGGGTCCGGGTCAAAATATCTGGGTGGACCGCATATCAGACGGCCCCACCTATCTCAGATTTACGTATGTCTACTCATGTGCCGAACACTCTATATGTTAGGTACATAGTTCTGTATTGTAATTACTAAAGAGAGTTGTCTTATCTACTGTTCTTTTTGTCAGTGGCATAGTCAAGGGGGGATATGGGGATATATCCCCCCGCAACCCATAACAATATCCTTTAAAAAAGTATATCGGATACGAATACCAATATTTATAAATCCTTAAAATACAAAATTACTTATTAATTAATCCCTATATTCTGATATGTCACACTCAGCATAAAGCATAAGGAATGTACTGGCGTTTCTTATTTGTTGGTGTTATCGGCTAGACTTTGTTTTATTTTACAATTAATTTTAAATTTTTAAGTTATTAAATATATCTTTTAGAGTATATTGCTTTAATGTTTTTATATCCCTTTCCATGAAGCAACTCTGGCTACGCCAGTGCTTCTTTTATTTGTTTTTGTTTTAAGTTTCTTTCGTTCAAGACCTGTGAACAAAACGTTTTTCTTATAAATGTGTAATTATTTTAAAAGCTAATATTACGTTGGGTCTGTCATTTATTTGTATAATAAAATACTCAACGTAAACATGAATCAATTTTCTTTTTGTTTCATATTTTTGTTCATCATAACAATATTTAGGGATCCATTATACTTATATAAACACTTTGGTTGTGGTTTTGTGTCAGAAGAAAATTGAAAATGTGTCACCGTTAGAGAAAGAATATGTTTTTTTTTTATCAATTTTACATGAAATTAATTTATTTCCTTTTGGAATTTCGATATTTTTAACCGACTTTTAAAAAAAGGAAGGTTGACAATTCGACACGTATGTATGTAATATTATTGGAATTGCAAAATATTTACATATAATGATCTATTAGGGCTAAAATCTGAAAGCCATATGTTTTTATTCAAGAAAATGAAGGGCTGGGTAGTGATTTCGTTGTCACCCGGATTATATATATATATATATATATATATATATATATATATATATAATATATATATATATATATATATATAGATATATATATATATATATTTTTATATTTTTATATATATATATATATATATATATATATATATATATATATATATATATATATATATTTTAATATATATATATATATATATATATATATATATATATAATTGTATATTGTATGTTTGTCTACGCATTTCTCCGAAATTAATATTCGGATTGTGATCTTTCTTTTTCTATTGGCTTACATTTACTTTTACTTAGGGAAAAGTAAAATGTTAGTTTAGTAGTTCTTATGATATGGACTTATACGTGTAAGTGTAACGGCCTGGCCTATTGATACGAGTTACGATTGTAATATCACAGGAAAAACATCTGAATACCTTGGTCAAATTCAACAAAATCTTTAAGTGTTTACAACAATACTCAAGTTTTTGGTTAACACAAAAAAAAAAAATAAAAGGTAATTTTTAAGAAAATTAAAACCGACTTTAAGATGAATTAACTTAAAATTATAAAATAATGTTTTTAATATACACCATAAATTAACCCACAAAAACGAAATTGTAGGGTGGTAAAAAATTATTTTGCGAAAAAGTTTGAACGTTTAACGAAAGACTAATACTACTGGGCCAAATATCCAAGAAATAAAAATATTTTTTTTTATGTTCCTCAAAAATCATAATTTATTAACTGTAATAAATAAAATTCATATTTCGAACCAAACGAAATGTATCCCTGGCAAACTGGGCGCGGCGGGTAACCGTGCGCGGTGCACAGAGCTGTTTCTATAAATAGAATTAGGATGTCCCAGTAGGTGCTGCTGTCGAAAGGAAGGCTTAAGAGTCTAAATGTCAAATGTGGAAGTGTCCTGAAAGAAAAATGTTCTCTGGATCCTGTCTTGAGTGGTACTGGCTCCGACTCATAATTTCTTCTACTCGTCTTTGCAACCTACCCGTGTTTACACCTCCAATAAACTTCGTTAACTGCTCTATTTCTTTTCGAAGATTGTCGATCTTTGTATTTAGTTTTCTCAGTGAGGTTTTCTTGCTTTTGAGCTTAAATGATCTGCTCGTTGCTTGGTCACGATTTTAACGTTCATAGTTCTAGCTACTGCAATCGCGGCACAATAGATTAGCATATGTAAATGCTCCAGCGTGTGGGCATCTGAAACAAAATCTGGTAGTATTCTGTTATTTATAATGTCGAGCAAGATACCCAGTTTTTTAGAAGAGTTTAGCCCAGGTAGCGGTGGCCTGCATAGTGGGTTGGTTCCATCATACTCCAGCACTGCTCGTCTCATTTCGGTGGATAGTTTCTGAAAGAGTTCATCGATATCTTCTTGTTTAAGGCCATTAGGTTGTTCTTGTGCTTCGGGTGCTGGTTGTGGTTGTGGCTCTGTTTCATCGGGTTGTTCGTTATTATTCTCAGCACTACTGAGCTCCCTCTCGATTTTCTTCTTTATGGTGTTAAGACGCGTTTCTGGAAGAAGGTTATTTCTAAGAATAACCCGATATTGATCTGTCACTCTCTGTTGTGTCACTTGTATATGTGGATATTCTCTGCAGAACTCTGCATGCAGCTGTAGTCTATAGCCGATAGTATCTTGTCCTAGTTAAGTCCCCCTTAAAAAATTTGCATAATAGATTCATTCATGGACACAGTCCATTTCATGCGCCGTCGTGGTAGTCCCGCCTGAGTTAGTGTTGGTTGAACCTCCTGCGCACCACCTTCGATGGGTGAAGCTCTTGGTGTTGTTTGGCTCTCTTGGTGAACTAGTTCCTGTTGAAGTTTCTTGTACGACGTCCCGCGTGCCACCGACGTCCCGCGTGCTCCAGACAGCCCTGGCCATCCCCAGGCAGCGTTCTTTCTTTAGAATTCTCAAATTTTTCCATTGGGTGTGCATTTTGAACCTACTGCCAGGTGATGGTCTCTCCACCTTATCTGGTCTAGACTCGGACCCATGAGAACGTTACCCTCCAAACAGCTATAGAGCTGCCCCGTGCGTCTCCCTCTCGCGTTCACCCAATCACTGCATCTCATCAACCGGGGCTGGTTACCCGATCTCTGTTCAGCAGATTTTGGTTACCAGGGCCTACCAACGTGGAGGTGACAGGAATGGCTATTTGAGACGCTTCACTGCCTTTAGCCCCTTTATTATTATTATTATTTCTATCTTAACGAGCCATTGTCATTATCTTTTCTTATTTATCTTACTAATTATTCTAATTAAACTTGGTTTATCCCCAATTATTTTTTATTTAGCTATATTTTTGGTTTAGTTATGGAACCAAAGTATAAGTAAAGTTGCAATGCATTCTTATTTATTTAAATGCCTTAGTTTATTAGTTTTAGTAATTTATGATTTGTGTGTTTATTTCACTCCAGCTCCAAAGTGATTTTTGCAAAATAAAATAATATTTTTAATTATATCAATATATTACTACTAATTTTTAATTTATTTATAACATAGTTTATCATATTTAGTGCAGCATTTTAAATAATTAGCCAGCCAGTTAACTGTTTAGATAAAATATAAATATAAAGTCATATAATCTTATTATTTTGGAGGAATGTTATAACAAATTCCAATATTCTATAATATGTTACTAGGTTCCAATTTTTTGAATTATTCAATTCAATTTAAATGTTTTATATGCAAGATGTATTATATTGTTATAATATTATATTGTTTGTATAAACGTTACTGGGGGTGGGGACCCATTCACGAATTCGCCCGGGGCCCCAGAGGTCCTAAGTTCGGCCCTGCCCGTGTCATGTTTTTTTAAACCCTTTATTATTATTATACCACAAATGATTAAAAACAAATTGTACTTGGTAAATATTTTTTGTACTCATTTGTTTCGCAATTACTGCACACACTGCTGCCCAGAATTTTACCAAGGCAAAGCCTAGCATTACATTAATTTTTTATTCCCAGGCCTTTTTTAAACTAATTACCATGTGCCAAAAATGGTCAAAAGCAACTCAATGAATTTTTAAATATATTACTTCCCATCAGTCATGCATATACTTTACATATATTCATCCAAGCCTTCATTCTACTTTCCCAGAATTTTAAATTTTCTCGCTGCAAGAACAAAAGTCCTGAGGATTATTTAACGTCATGTAAATGTCTAGATAAACGGCTTTTTACGAGTTATTTAAACGAATTATTTAAATTTTTAGTCACTACTTGAATTACGAGATGAATTTTTAAAACGGCGTTTTATTATTTATAAATTTAACTTCGCGGCATAACTCGTTAAATGATATTCCTTAGAATTTTTTAGTGCTTTTTCAATAATAGGAGTGTCATATAACATAACTACTGTTTTCAAGTTTACATAAATAAATAATTTTTTACTTCAGGAAATACTAATTCTTTTTGGTAGGTATAAGCAATTTTGTATAATTTCATTTCTTTAAATTTTGTTTTTTGTCCATGCAGATTTTCGGTTAATCATGATAGCTTGAGCTTTACCAAAATCTTCTTTTTTTTTTAATTGGTAGTGCTTAGACCATTTTGTTACTTTTTAGTTGTACCTAGTTTAGTGCGGTAAACTTGATTAAAAAAAATCCTGAAAAGTAGTTACCCGAGTTTCAGTCATGCAATCCTACGAACTCTGGTATACACAATTTTGACGACTTTAATATAATCAAAATTAAATAAACCTAACTCTAAACACAATTAAAACTAAATAAAAGACAAAAATAACCTGAGAACACAAAAATTTAGAACCATTGCTCACTGCCTAAATGCCAGTCAATAAGTAAGACAGCGCCGGCGCACAGTGTCATCTGTAATAGGGAATATTGGCAAAAATACAAAACTTGTTATAAATAGAAATTTTGTCTTTTATTCAACATATTGCTATAAAGTAAATCCAAAGCAACTTAAAAAACTTATAAACTTATGTGTTCAGAATAAAAAAATATAATTATTAATCAAAGAATTTAGATTTTACATAATTCTCTACAAAAACCTAAATAAAAAATGCTTTAAGTACATAAAAAACCTGTATTATCAAATAAGTATTATACCAGATACGCAAATAAACAAGATTTTACCCAAATTTAATCTCATTCACCCTAGACATAATTATCTGCATATAACAAATTTTGTATTTTTGTACTTCAGGATCTAGATTGGATTTTTTATTGTTTTTTTGATGGATTTTTATTATGAACATAGACTGTGTCTCGAGCTACCGTAGAAACCCCATTTACAAATAATCCAGGAAACGAACCATTTTGTCTAGCAATTTTTTCAAAATGCATAAAATGACTTGAAATTTTGACAGTAGGTAGGAAATAGTCCAAGGGTCAAAATCTATATCATGCTGAAGAGCGCCTTTACCTTGCGGTTAAAATTGTAACCGATTTAAATTGCTTAGTTTTGAAAAAAATGGAGCTGCAAGTGAAAATCAAATTTCAGAATTTTAATAAAAAATGACATTTTCTTAAAAATGACTCGAAAACTAAGGGATTCCGTAAAAATTACTTGGGTATCAAATTGTAGCTTTTTGAACTACAAATATTTTGTTCTTTTTTAATTTACTGTATGACGGAAATTAAGTGAAATATAAACGTTTAAAACGCGTGTTTATAGACAAGCACTACCTTGTTTCAGCCCTTTAAACTCACCCCTTTAAAAAATAATGGGTTTAAACAGTTTTAATATATAGAATCTTATAGCTCTTGAAAAAACCAACAAAATGGTTTTTTAAAGAACTTTTTGTCGCAAAAACTGAAGGAGTTATGCTTAAAAAACAATTTTTTGGCGCATGCTAAAAGCGATTCGATGCATTTTTTAAAAAATCTGCGGTTTTGTACTATTTTTGCATTGTAATATTGTAAGGGGTGAATTTTTAAAGATTAAAAAATTACAAAATTAAATTAGTAATACTTTTGAGTGGCACATTGTTTAATTACAACTCTGTGACAATATGTTGATTTTTCCAGGGTAAACAATTTTTTTATTAAATCAAAATAAGGGTTGATTTTCAAGGGTTAAAATATATTAAATAATGATTTAAAGAATTAGAACTATTTTTAATTTAAATGAGCCTAATTTTGCAAGACTTAAGCTTCAATGTGAGAGTTTTGAAGGTTTTTGCAATAAGAGATAGTTTTCACCCTTAAAAAATAACAAGCGACCTTCAGCATAGTAGAGATTTTAAAGAGGAGGGTAAGTTAAGCTTAATCCCAAATTTTTATGCAAAACACTGTGATAATATATAGGTACATTTTTAGAGTAAATATTTTTTTAAATCATAATATGGGTTGATTTGTAGGGCTGAAATATTTCAAATAATCTTTCTAACTTATTTAGGTCAGATTTTACTAACTTAAGCTTTAATGTATAGTTTTATAGGTTTTAACATTAAAGGGTAGTTTTAACCCTTAAAAAATAAAGAGCGCCCATCGGCATAATATAGATTTTAAAGAGGTGGGAAAGTTAGGCTAAATTCCCAATTTTCTTGCAAATCTATGCATTTTGAAAAAAATGACAGGTTTTGCGCTTTTTCAGCTTCGTTTTTTGGCGAAAATTACCTTTAATTGGGAAGATTTCCCTTGATATATTTCAAATATAATGTCAAGGGTTATATCGAAACTTTTTGAACATATACTTTTGCAGATAGTTCTGTACATGTTAATCGGGAAGCAGCCTTTATTTAAATTACTTACTACGGAACGTAAAACATTATACTTTCTAACCGACTTGCTAGAGCTTGTTAAGGGGATAATGATTTTACTTATGCCCGTTTTATCGCAGAAAGGCTTATTTAAAGGCAAACTCTAGTGTGGCCGGGATTTTGCTAACAAAATCTTGAATTGGTCTTTTCTTGATTTTTAAAGAGATTTCATTGAATCGTTTTCGTGACCTTCTACAACTGCATCCGGGTTGTTCTACAATTTGCCAATGTTACACTTGTTTTTTTTTTCGACATTCGTTTGACGTTCACGTGTTATTATAAAGACTAAAGCAGCGTTTACATCAAAGTCTTCCACTAAGTTTTCCACAAGTTGCGGCCCACTTGTGCTTTTTCTACAAAATACAGCAACTTTTTTTGTCTTCCACTTGTGAAGAGACAAATCTTCCACTAAATTTTGGTTTTCCGCGTGTTTGTATCAAAGTTGACAACTAAAAATTGATAAAAGATTGTTTGTAGAAAACTAAAAGTTGTCAACTAAAAAGTTGCTCTTCTTAAATTGGAGCAACAAGTGGAAAACTTATTGACAAAGAATTGGCGCGAAAGGTTAAGGCAGTAGTTCCCGACTAGTTTTCTACAAGTTGCTTATGCAAATCGAACAGCAACAAGTGTTTCGCTTTTAGTTGTCAACTTTCTTTGATCTTTACCGACCAAAATTTAGCGAAAGATTTGTCTCTCCACAAGTGGAAGACAGAAAAATTGCTGAAATTGTAGAAAAAACAACAAATTGCCGCAACTTGTGGAAAACTTAGTGGAAGACTTAGACGTGGCTTAAAGATAAAAGAAAGTTGGCAACTAAAAGTGGAAGATTTGTTGCTGCGCGCTTTGCGCAAACAACTTGTAGAAGATTAGTGGAGATCTGTTGCACTCCTGCCTAAACCTTTGCGTCAATTCTTTGGCAACAAGTTTTCCACTTGTTTCTCTAAATTTAAGAAGAGCAACTTTTAGTTTTCTACAAAAAAAATTTCACTTGTAGCTCTAATTTAGAAAGAGCAACTTTTTGTTGACAACTTTTAGTTTTATACAATCTTTTGTTAACTTTTAGTTCTCAACTTTTAGTTGTCAACTTTGGTGTAAACTCGCCTTAAGATTCTTTAACTACATTCAGAAACAAAAAACATTGGTAATAAGCAAACTGCTTATTTTGTCCCTTTTTGGAGAGTTGCGAACAAGTAGGACCAGTAGATATATCAGTGTATGGTTTTTGTGAATTTTGATTATTGTAGTTCTTATACATATTATGTACCTACAACTTATCAAACTAGTAGCCCCACAAATTTGATTTTTGTCCATTGGACAAAACACTGTGCGGCGGTCATTTATTCTTTCGATTTTAAACCTAGACAAGGAAAAGAAAAAAAAAGAAAAAGGAAAGTTTCAATTATAAACCCACAAATCTAAACATCCGTGAAGACTTAACGTATCTCTTAGTAAGCATATATGCCGGTACTGCCCAATAACTTCTTAACCACCAACTAACAAATTATCCGTATATATAATTTGCTAATGTGGATATATTTATATGTAGGTAGGTATATATATTTATTTGTCTGTCCACGTGTTTCTGAAGTTATGGCTTGAGCTAAAATCATGAAATTTGGCACACTGGTAGTCTTTAGCAGTGGCTAGAACCTAACAAAGCCCGCCCCAAAGTGTTTTTTTACCGTTAGCCGTACGGAAGGCGTCTTACGGAGACAGAGGCTACTTAATATTGTCTCTCGCCTGGCGGAGACAGGCTTTTCATCTAGTTTAACATAAATTGAGTTTCAAATTTACGAAAACTAAACAATAAAATTATGCAACATCTTTACTAATAGAATACTACTCCTGGTTTTTATATGGTATTATTTACTTAAAAAAGTAATGCATTTTTCTTTTAAATTTAACCTACTCTTCCCGTATTTAGCCTTTATGCTTTTTACTTCATGGGTTTATCCGTTTGTTTTTTCTGTGTATATTTCCTTTGTGAACAATCTCAGATTAAATTTTAAAGCTACGAGTTTTCAACCTTTGTGTACTTTTTAAAGAATAATATAAAAATATTTTTCCCGAAACATAAAGATAAAAGAAAGCATTTAAATAAAGAAATAAACCATCTGAGTGCAGTGCATCGGCCTATTATACTGGTATTACTAAATAAAAAGTATAGTGAAAAGCTTTTTAGATACCGTATGATATGAAAGTTATAGATCTAGTAAAAAAATATTTTTTAATATTTTTATATATAAAGTTAAAATAAAATAAAAACCTAATGTTTTCTGATTATAATCATAAAAAAAATGAATATAATTATTCTTTATACCAATGTCCTGTGATTCTATTGAAATAATATAAAAATAGGCAAAATGACAATATCGGAAAATTACTAATATTTTGTATTTATCATATGACATGGGATTTATAAATTATAAAACACGTTTTTATTTTTACGTTATATTAAATATTGCAATTTATTATTTTTTAAAAATAAAACTACAAAGTACAGTAGTCCGCCATGATAATTTAATCACCAATCAGAGCGAAATGTGTAAGCGTCATTTTGTGTTGTTTGGATTTCAATTTCTTTACAGTTTATCCGTTTTTATCAAGTATTTTGTGATTTTCAGCGATTAATTGCTTAGTTTTGAGTTACCAAAACGAAAAATAATAAAGAAACAGAAATAAATTGTCTAGAAATAAATAACCTTGAAATCTATGATCCACAGGGTATAGTTAATGGTTTAAATGACTACTTTTCAAAGGTAGGAGAAGTTATTTTTGAGGATGTTAATCACGATATTCATATAATGAGACCTACTGGTATAACAGTGTTTGATAAAATTGTATCTCAGAATTATATAGCCATTAAACCTACCGATTGCAATGAACTTGTGGAAATCATATTGGACTTACAAAAGGATGCAGCTCTCGGCTTTGATGAAATAACTGTTAAGGATCTAATGAATTTACAAGTATTTTTTATTGAAATTCTAGTTAAATTCATTAATAATGCTCTACGTAGTGGCATTTTTTCGGAAGAACTAAAAATAAGTAAAATAACCCCAATCTTTAAATCCGGTAATGTAAAATTTATGAATAGCTATAGAGCAATAGCTGTATCAAGTATTTTTTTCCAAAATAATAGAAAAAATACTTAGGAAACGTCTATTATCTCACATACACAAAAATATACCTGTCGCGGAGTACCAGTGTGGTTTCCAAAAGAATAGCGGCACCTTAAGTGCCACAATTGATTTCATAAACAATATTTTAAAGACCATGAATACTAAGCGAATAGTTGCAGTAATTTATATGGACTTAAGAAAGGCCTTCGATGTAGTTAGTTTAGAAATACTTCTAAGCAAGTTGGAGAAAATGGGAATTTCTGAAATTTTGAACAATCTTAGTGCTATGGGTAGGCAACAGTATGTTAAATTAAAGGATGTGTTTAGTGTATCAAAAACAAATAAAATCGGCGTTTCACAGGGATTAATTCTAAGGCCGCTGCTGTACTCCTTATATGTTCTCAGCCTAAAATGTGCAAACCTTTAAGGTCGCTATTTTACTTTCGCGAACGACACTGCTTTAGTTTATGTAAGCGATAATGAAGACAAACTGTGTGGGGAGATCAGCAGCGACCTGCAGAAGTATGTAGATTGGCTTTATATAAACAAACTTAAAATTAATATTGATTAAACTAAATGTATAATATTTAAACAAAAAATTAAAATTGCAAAAGATATTAAAATTAAAAATAATAACATGAAAATGGAGCAGGTTTCAAAAATTAAATATTTGGGGTTGATTATTGATGAAAATTAAACTTGTAACATATTGCTTATATAATTAATAAAATTATACCCATGTTGTGTGCTGGGTACAAGTGTAGAGACTAATTTACTTGTTAAACAAGGTTACTGATATACAATGCCTTTTTTCTATCTCACCTCCGTTATTTGCTTCCAATTTAGGGTACATGTGGTAAAATATACTTCAAAAAAATTCAAGTTCTTCAAAATACATTACTAAAAACATTGTATAAATATATGAACTAAAATTTCATTGGATAGATACACTTCTAAAAATCAAACAATGTAAGCTTGTTTATAGAATTATTCCTCAACACCAAAAAAGCAATTCTTATATAATACCAAAAATATATATACTCCTAGATTAATTACCCCGGTAAAACCCCATATAACTCCTTAACGGCCGGGGTTCGAAGTATCGATATCAGACGGCGTTGGTGTAGAATTTCGTATTTAGACACATGGACGCTGCAAGCGCTAAAACCGCTATTCCGAAGCTTAGGAATCTACTTACTTTGAACAGATATTACGTTCGCCGCTGAGTACTAAAAATGACCGTAAGATGGTGCAGACAGATTTAACAGGGACGTTTCATCAAAGTGCCAGTGCAGTACATTTTTGGCAATACCCTTCAAGCATATACCCGCCAGAGGCAGCCTTGCTTTGCGGTAGAGAAAGACGTTGTCGGCACAAAATAAATAATATACTAATATGCTATTTATTTATTCTTGTAAAAGGGGTGTGTTAAAAAAAACTATTATATTAGACATTTTAAATAATACAGTAAACTATTGCTAATATTATACAATAAATATATATACAGTATTGGAAAATAATTCGCGCATAATAGGGAAATCAATGTTAATTTCTATGCTGCCGAGAATCCAATCTACCAGTGTACGTTTCAATAGAACGTCGCGATGAATTAGAATCTATTTAACTGTTCGACTGGACTCTGCTTCGCGCTTTGGTTGGATTAGATACAAAATTAAATAGTTTTCGACAATTCCGACAGTATTAAAACGAGTTCGGATGGGTGTACGTCGAATCAGCAAAAACGAGAATTGTTTGACAATAATTTGTTGAAAAATTATCACAAATATTAAGAAAGATTTTTGCTTGTCTTTTTGCCACATTGGCTTGAAAAAAAAGTAAATTCTAAAAAATAAATAAAAAGGAAATTCTAAAAATAAACTTAACGATAATTTTACAACAGAAAATAAAAATAACTTTAAAGAAATAAAATTTATTTTAATAAGGGTTCTGTTGTAGAGATTTTGTCTCATATTCCTGAGCTGTTCAGGTGTAATTTGACCAGAAAGTTGAATTATTTTTCCCTTATTTCAACAAGGTTTCTAGCTCTTTCAAAACTGTGGCGATACACATTTTGTTTTAAATATCCCCAAAGAAAAAAATCATTTGGGGATAAATCTGGCGATCTGGGGGGCCACTTGATCGTACCACGTGAAGAAATAATTCTGTTATTAAATGTGGTTTCCAAATAATTTTGAACCTCACGTTTATTGTGAGCAGGGCAGCCGTCCTGCTGAAACCAAATCTCCTCGAAGTTAACAGGAAGTAATCGAACTGTCGGAATAATTTGATTTCGTAATAGATCCAAATATTTATCCCCTGTTAAATTTCCATTGATGAAAAATGGACCCACGACGTAGTCCCCTAAAATACCCGTCCAAACATTGACTTTTTGTGGGTATTGTGTTCGCACAGGAATGCTCAGATGTTTATTTCTCGAGACCAATACCTAACGCTGGATGGATTATGCTTACGATGCAATGAAAAAGGTGGATTAATCCGTAAACAAAATGTTTTTTAAAAATTTTCATTTGCATTTTGTCTTTCCATCATCATCTCGCAAAACTCCATCCGCTTAATATTGTCCTCGGGAAATAGTTCCTGAGTTATTTGTACTTTAAAACAACGGTAACCATTTCGTTTCAAAATATTCGAACAGTTCTATCATTCAAGTTAACCTGTTCAGCAATTTGTTTGCTTGAACAAGGATCACTGGTTTCAGCAGCAGCACAAACATCAATGTCCCTGTTTTGCCGAATTTCATTAACTGGTTTCTCACGTGGATGATCAATGTTTTTACATTTTCGACAATTTTGTATACAACCACATATTTCAAATTTTGTAATAATGCGGCTTATTGTCGATTGTGCCGGAACAGGTCTATTTTCATAAGCACAAATAAATAAATTTATTATTTCGTGATTAGAGTGACCCCAAAATACCACTTTAAAATTTGAATCTTTTCCTCCTTTTTAAGCATTTTAAAAATTTAAAATTTTTCAGCTTATGGCCCAAAGGGCCTAAATACTGCCCGCAAGAAAGTAGAGAGGTGGGAGCCACGGGAAAACCACTAGCCAAACCAAAAAAAAAAAAGCGGGGCGTCTCCCCTCGAATTAAATTTAAATTTCAATTCATCGCGACGTTCAAAATACCTTTTTTTTTTTTTTTTTTTTTTTTTTTTTTTTTTTTTTTTTTTTTTTTTTTTTTTTTTTTTTTTTTTTTTTTTTTTTTTTTTTTTTTTTTTTTTTTTTTTTTTTTTTTTTTTTTTTTTTTTTTTGGTAAGCCACTAAATATGCCCGCATAGAACGTTATAACTGAAAGGGATTATAGATAAAAACTTACTTCATCAAATTTAATTAATTAAATTATGGAGTTTATGAAATGTACATTATGGACTTATAAAATTAAATAATTTTATTAAGGAGAATTTTTAATTACGATATAATATATATATTATTATATTTATATATATATATTATAATATTATAATCCTAAGGGGTTAAAAAGGGGATAATGGTTTGAATAGAAAAATTTTCAATTATAAAGTTGTAATAACGGAAGTTGGTAACTAGATTTTTAATTCCCCCGCAAAATAAAAGACGTTAGCTAGGAGAAGATTTTTCAAACGCTCCTCCCCAAAAAAAGCATAGGAGGTGAGAATTCGTATCGGACTCTGCCATTTCTGGACTTGGGAAGTCTTAGTATTGGTAGGTAGGCTATTACGATTAAAATAATCTGTTTTAATATTATTGGAACTACAACCTTTGGGGGAGGGTGAAGCGTTAAAATGGGAATAATAGTTTGCATAAAAATATGGTATCTTCGTCACAAAGGGCTGAACTCAGGTATTCACAAGACCTGACATTTTTATTACGGAATCTTAAAGTATGCATGTGGCTAGACATGCGCCTGACCATTTATTATTTAAATATAAACGATATTACTAAGATCCATGGCCATTTTTTTTTATCTCCTTTACGTGTATTTATATACCTTTTTAAATTTGGTTTTTATCAATTAATTCTTGAAATTTATATCCGTTCTTGCGGAAAAATACATTTAATTCGTGAGTCAACGTCGACTGCCCTCAGGTATCTGGCCCTCTTTACACTCCGTCTTTCATCACACACTTTGCTGTGTAGCGCGCGTCTTGCGATTGAACATTATTATTTAATCGTATATCATTTGTTATCATCTTTATATTATAAATGGTATTTGTAAATAAGTACGTTCTTATTTTTTATAAAACTTTTCTCCCTCTTTTTAAACCCTCAAGGAATAAAGTTCCAAAAATACTACCATTTTCTATTTTTTGGGTAAAAGCCTTATCAAAAACATCCATATTTACGACTTTAAACGCTTACTTCAAAGGGATGTTATTTTAAAAGTTTTAAAACAGATTATTTTTAATCGTAATAATAGACTACATACCAATTTTTATACTTCTAAGTCCAGAAATAACAAACTTTAGAAGCTTAACAACCCCATATTAACAACTCGTCCCCATTTTAAACTCCTAAGGTAAGTAATTTTAAAACCATGTAAAGATAATTTTTAATCGTAATTAATACCCTACATAATAGTTTCCATACTTCTGAATTCAAAAATGACGAAGTTCCACACAAACTTTTATCCCCCCCTCTATTTTACTCTTTTAGGGGGAGGGAAGTTTCCCAAAATCCTTTCTTAGCTAGTCTTTTATTTTTCTGGGTATTTAGAAGTCTAATTACCAACTCGCATATTTACAGCTTCAAAAATGCTTATTTTTCTGTACATATTACTTTCTATCCCCATTTACCTCCCAACAGATGTAAAAACCTAAATAACAATTTTCATACTTCTAAGTCCAAAAATGACGAAGTTTAATACAAACTTTCACCCATCCCCCATTCTACCGCTTTAAGGGGTGAATTTCCTAAAATTCCTAGCCAATGTCTTTTGCTCATAGTCAACCTTTGTTGCAAATTTTATCTTTATAGGTCAAGTAGTTTTTGTGATTAATCGGTGTATGAATAAATGAATGTGTGAGTAAAATATATATAATGACCATATGACTTTTTTTTTATTAATTAACATTAAAATTACCAAGCGCTATTTCTGACAACTAATTTACCTATGTTTAAACTGATGTTTTCGACATAATCTATAGTCTATAACACAATAAAGTCGTTTATTTTAAATTATTAAACAAAACGTATTAATTTTTACGCCGCCACTGTATATTATTTACACACTTTTGTAAAATCGTGGCCTACCGAGTTGTAAGGGTTTATTATTGTCGCTTTGAAGATATCGATCGTTTTAAATTGTCAAATACTTTATTTATTTATGGGGCGCACTCCTGGGTGACGCTATATGCCAAAACAATCGGTTTTTCAACGTGTTTAACAGATTTTACAAAAGACTATAAGTAGTGGGAAAATACTGTGGCAAATACAGATTTAAAAATAATTTTAAATGTGCAATTTTAAAATCTAAATAATTTAGCAAAATGCTGAGTGCAGTTACATGTAATATAATGGAAAAAGTTTCAAATATTTTAGAGCACTTGCAAGGCGTCTGCGGCATATTACAAAGGAGGACACACAAATCTGGCCGGTGATACATCTAGTTGTATATTGATCATTGATAATACTATCAAATAAGATTCATACCTTTAATATTTGAATTATTGTAAATGACATCTATAGAATTCCAAAAAGGACAAACATTGGTGTTAATATTCCTATAACCAAGGCATCTATTGAATTAAACAGGTTGCCTGTCAATATTAGAAATATCACCATTCTTAAGTATTCTTAAGTATTGTTACACATTCAGCATATATGTAAATATACATAACATACAGCACTGCATATGAAAATATTCTGAGGCCAGTTTTTAAGTACTGTTTAGTGAATTAATTTATAAAGAAATGTACTATACATGATATTTAATATATTCTGTTAAAAAAAAAATCTTTAATTTTAAATTATGGAACAAAAATTTACAAAGTTAATAGGTCTAATTTGCCGATAATTGATATTTAATGCTAAAAGAGTTTCTTGTAGTAAAAATGACTTTTGTTTGGTAGAATTTAAAAATGTCAAAACTCATGTAAGTACTTTTAAAATCAATAAAGCCCGATGGTTCGATATTAAGACTAATATCCGTAAAAATTCTTTAACTATAAATATCAGCATAAGCTAAATTTAGAAGTTATGTTATTGAAATATGTTTGTAATTTATTGTAACATTAAGCTTAGAACAAGATGATTCTGCACTACTTTATAATTTTTAAAATACAGTAAAAACTTACATTTAAGTGATCTCACAGAAATAAATTTGAGAATTTGGATACACAGATTTTGAATAACGCCGTGCAAGATTCGGCCACTTTTTTCGCATGGTTTTGTTACGTGAAGGCATAAACATATAACTTACCCGGTTTTTATTCGAGTGTTATAACAGTTAGAGACCGCTTACCACTTATACACTTTAGAATTTTTATTTATGTAATATATTTATTTGAAAAAAAGCAAATTCTTCCGAACATCATAAAACAGTTTTTCAAAATTAGTCATCATGCCTATGTTGTATTGAGTAAAAAGTAATTATTTTTTTTTGTTTAACATAATTGTGTTTAGTGTCTTTATCACTCACATTTTAAAGTCGTATTATTAATTTTTATATTTTTTTTTGGTATGTAACGCAAAGCAATGCTCCAGAGTTAATACTAAGGTAAAGTATATTACAAAATATTCTTTGTTTTACATGTTAAATATCGAAAAAGAAACCACGTTACATAAATTTGATTGATATTTACAAACTTGCAGATCGCCTAAAAAGGAAATTTAAACAAACATACCAACGTATCGGTGAGGCGTCAGCTATGGTTTTTAAAATATAAAATATTTTAAAAATCGTTTAAATCTTACCCTAAACAATTTTGGAAATTGAAACTTTTTTAGATTTATACGGGAATGTTACAAATGACAGAATTATTTGTTGTTAAAGGTACATTTAATTTTGATTTTTAAAAAATTAAGGAAATGGTTTTTTTAAAAAAAGTTCATTTAACAGTTCTTTGCGAATATATTAGAAGTCCTAGAGTTTATTTTGTGAGTTACCAAATGCATGTTGACATACTTATGTTTGTAGAATTCTGGTAATCTTTTATATGTTTAGCTAAAAACATGCAATTTTATTGTAATCTGTTAAATTGATTAAAAATATGGAAGCTAAAAAAGCTTAAAAACACATATAAAAATTAGACCTGACTACATTATTTGACTTTGCGGGACCACAGAAAAACTATTTTAGGTAAAAAATATTTCCATTATAATAAGACAAATAAAACAAGCTCTACTAGGACTTAAATCTGTTATTTTGTACGTAGGTGAAAAAAGAACATGGAACTTATTTTTAGAAACGTTAGATAAATAAACGTAAAATCATATTATCGTTTAAATATATTGCGTTTTCAAGCCTGCTTATATAAAAATAATTTTCCATTCCACTTTGCATGCCTTCCACTTCTAACAGAAAAAAAAATGAGCAAAATATATCAAAATGTTGACGACGAAGAAAAATGGTGAATAAGAGAAATATAAACACGGCTTTTTATACATATGCGTATTTTTTATTAAAGTTTTGCTTTCTATATATATAGAAGGAAATATTAAAGATTTTACAAAAAGTGCTTTTTTATGATGAAAGTTTGTATAAACCTTGTGCGAGTGTATTTTTTCAACAATGTTTGGGATAAAATAAATGCATCTTACTATATTAAACGGCAATTTTGACACCGTGGTAATGCCTTCAAAGACGTTATAATACTATCTCTGTACTATCCATTATTAGTGTCTGAATAAATCATTCAGGCGAAACCTGTAATTTCGTAGGTAAATCTTGTAAGCGATATTTGTAATTTGTACTCTATTGGCACAAGTGTTAAATTCTGTATAGCTTTAATAGTAACGAGATCCGGTCGCCTAAATCGCAGGAATTGTTTTTTTTTATGAATAATGCCTGATAGAAGTATAAATTGCAGCTGGGTTGCCTGGCAAAATTTACCCGTAACCACCCTTAAGGTAGCTTACTCGCGACAGTCGTAGACAAAAGTATCGCCTTATAGTAAGTATAGCCCGGTCCGTCCACAAGTCCAATCGAGTTGAGATGAATATTTTTTTATCTTCGTCCTTCCAATAACAAAAATTGATTGTTGAACGTGCCGAGATTCCTTGACTGGTACTAGTAGGGATCATTATATTCTTTTCTATTTTAGCTTAATTCCTAGTGCAGTATTTTAAAAAACCACAAATTTAGCTCTGTTCCAAATAAGATTGATTACGCTTTAGCAAAAGTAAGATGTTTTCAATGCTTAAAATATTATTTTGTGGAGACTGTACATAACACATGTAAACTTTCAAAAAACAATATTTTTTAAACAAAAGGATCAAAAAATTTAGGGTTTTCTTTTATATTTTCTAATACTTTGATATATATTGCATTAGTTTTTAAAAAAAATGGTATGAACTATTTTTGAGATATTTCGAAATAAATGCACACCTTTTATACATGACAGATATTGACAATGTTAATTATTCAAAATTTTATTGTTAATATCTCGTTTACAGACGATAAAAAATTTGTTTTTTTTTTTCATTTAGATAAAAGAACTTTTTTTAACCCTTTATTTTAATTTCATTTAATTTTAAGGAAAGCCGTTTTAGGAGGAACTACCTTAAATAAAATAACGGGTTTATCCGGGCAGCTTACCAACAACAATATAATACTAATCTTTTCAGCCTGCAGGAACATTGGATTCACCCGATCTCGCCAAATTTTTCCAATCCGATTCAGCGCGCAACGAATTGGGCTGGCTTTGCCCTTATTTATTATACATAATACTGTCGAGTCCTCAATACATACCTTTATAGATATAGTTTTAGAAAGATGTAAAGCTTCAATACGTGTTTTGTTGGATTTTATAGTTACAACTTTTAAAAAGTACACAAACTGGACTTCAGATCATGCAAATGACCTGTAAAAAAGATTTAATTTTTTAAAATGTATTAAGACTTTAAACTGAAGGTTTGTAAAGTTTCTAAGAATATAAAAATCATCTTCAGTAAGGGGAAAATTTTTTAAAGGAGTTTTCTGATTTTATTATGTGCGAGTGTCCCGCAAATAAAACATTTTGTAAGGTTTTGTAGATATAAAGAATACACAATATTCTAACTGCTTCCTTTCGCTTCTGAAAAGTGTCTTTGCAAAGAACTTGGGTTAATCCGATGTTTAAAAATTTTTTCAACTATGACTTCCAACCTCATAAAGTCTTTTAGAAAAAACTTATCACACAAAATTCCACAAGAAATATGATTGGATCTGAGATATGCACTGAATCTTCGTAGCCAAAAACCCCTGCCACTAATTTGATTGTGGATGGTGAAACTGAAGTTGAGCGCATGCGAATAAATTTTTAAAATATTGCGGATATGGCTTGCACAAATATGAGTCTCTTTCCATTTCATATTATTAAAAAGGTCAATTTTTAAGATTAAAAAAATAATTAAGATCTATTTATGGACGAAAAATCCGACCTGGTGTGATAAAGGGATCAAGAAGAGTAGCAACAGAACGCCCATCAAATTTCAGAAATTAGGCAAAGGTGGGCATTAAAAATGATATCGCAGCTGTTAGTTTGATTATTTTGTTACTCAGGTAATTTGTTTAATCAACAATATCACCCATAATATAGACTTACAGATCCCATCTTTATTCAGCATTGCGCGATGAATCGGATTGGGTAAAGCTTGATTTGCAGATCTGCACTTTTTAATTAGAAAAAATAAAACTTGGGATATCAAATATTGTTAAATTGGTCGAGTAACTTGCCAAATTTCGGCAGCTTTAAAAAATATTTATACGAAACCAAAGGTGCAAAAAATAGTTTATTTGATAAAATCTATTTTTTGTCAAGATTTTTTCGAAAAAAAGTTATTTCTTATAAACTAAGCATTTTTACTGATGGAGTGAACTCATATTTGAAAATATGGGGTATTCTCATTTTGAAATTTTATAACGTCATTAAATTTAGCGTAAAGCAATTAAAAGATGTTTTTTATTTTATTTAAATTAATTGGCATCAGAGTATTAATTTTGGGCCACTCAGATCGATTTTTTTTTCGTAGCTGTCAAAATTTGACATATGCTGGACGCAAAATGTTTAAAAGTCCTATTTTTCTAACTTAAAAAGTACAGAAAAAAAGAATGAGCCATGCTCCTGAATTACCCGGTATATTTAATTAAAGAAAGTTGCTGCTAAATTTTGCCAGGCACCCTTACTGTAATTTATTCTACTATCATATATCATTCATAAAACTTGGGTTTTATCAAAAAAATAGATACCCGCAAATTAAAGCAACCGGATTCAGATTATAATAATTTATAAAACGAAATAGGAATATAATATACTTTTGTCCGACACCCTGGTATAAACAGCATATTGTGTCTTAAAATTTTAAATTGATTTTTGCATTTTTTAAATTTAAGATACTAACTATCATTTAAAGAACAAGTCTAGTTAATGGTATCCGTCCAAAAAATTTAAATATACTTAAAAATTCCTCCCTTGCTTAAGCAACCACCGTAACCAAACTCTTCCCCCTGAGATGAAAATAAGGAAGACAAGGTATTATCCGGGATCGATGCAGTAGTAATCTACTGATCACTATTAAAGTTTAATTGATACACCGGATTTTGCGGCTTAAGAAATTTTAGGGGATAGGGGAGCCTTAATTAAATTTTCCCACAAACCTGTATTTATATGTTTATGTACTAAGCTGTACTACTTTTATGTAATAAAAGTATTTTAGTTTTGGATCCCGCAAAATACATAAAATTATTTTTAACCAATAAAATGTGTATGGTGCCGTAAATACTATTTTTAATAAGTTTTGCGTTATTTAATTTAAATACAAGATTTACACAATCGCAATGGAAATAAAGTACTTTCTTGGTGAAAAGTATTAAATATTTTTGGTTAATATTACCAAGCAATAATAAAATATTATTTATCTTTTTAAGGAAAAAATATTTTTTTACCTTTAAGGGAAAAGCCGAACCTTTTACCTAATAATTTGCTACTAATTCTACTCTTGATCCTCCTGTCAATTCCTTCCCTTATTAAAACCAAAAACTGCTCTAGGCTGGATATTATACCAGCATTTGTTTTAAACAAAAATGCCTCCAAACTTTTCTCTATCCAAACTCGCCAGTTTCGTATTTCTTATGAGAAAAGTTTTTAATTTTCCCTTGAAAAAAATAGTATAAAAGATTTTAAATTTTAAAATTTTTGAAAAACATAAGCTTTTCCACAGAAAGTATTTTTTCCGTAACAAAAGATTGACGGCAATTCTTCTTTTATTTATGTTGCATAAAGGAAACGAGTCTCTAAGTTCTCAAATCTTGACTTTCCAAGTACTTTGACTAGGTCTGACATACTGCGCTCCTTACAAACTTCCTTGAATGTTCTTATTCCTGAACTTCGTACTTTAATTACCAGATTTCTTTTTAAGTGACGTATACGTGTGGTTGATCACTTTTCTAATCAATACTGGAATATCTTAATGCTTAGTACTAGCACAGACTTTTCTTTTTCTTCGTCTTAACATTTTTCTTTTCTTTTACGATAAATACTATTTATAGTTTTACTGACAATAGTATCGTCCACTCCTGTGTTCATTTCCTTAAGGTTGTTCCTACACCTGAGTCAGAAAAAAAAATCACAGAGAAATACAGATATAGTTTTTTGGGACCCTTTATTAATACTGGATTGGGAATCCAAAAATCAAGTTTATGTATTAAAAATTATGCAGAACATCTATAGTCACAGCAGCTACCGAAACGTTTGGATTTCTCTTTCGAGCCAGAAAATACTTATCTTCCAACCTCGGTGCTCTTTATGATCTTAAATCAGATCCAGCTTGGAATACTGTTTCTATATCTATGAAATGGCTTAGTGCACATCACAATTAGACCAAAGCAATATAATACATTTTCTTAATATATTTTATTGCAGTGTATTAGTGTACTAATGTATTAAATGTAAACTAATTTAACAGTATTGAATATACAGTTTTAAGGTATCAAAACGACTCACAAAAAAGAATAAGAAAAATTAGTAATGTAAACTTTAATCATTTTCTATATTAATTAGTGGCCATTTTATATTTTATACTGGCCAGGAATTTTCGACTATAATTAACATTTTTAAGGCTATTTTTATCTTTAAATATATTAACATCGTTTAATTATACATATATAGGAGATTTTCCTAGGAAAAGTATTTTCTGTTTTTTTATGAAGAATTTAATATAATGCATGTATGTGTCACACAATAGGGAGGTTTTTTACAGTGTGCAATTATTTATAATAATTTTTAAAATAAAGCACTTCTTGTTTTCCGCAATTAAGGAATATAATTTTTAAAAATATTTACTTTTATTGCTTTATTTAAGGTTAGTTGTATTTAAAGTTTGCTTTCTTTTTGTTTATTTAATTTTGTTTGTGTTAAAGTTTTTAACGTGGCACATGTTTATACCAACTTGGAGGAAATAAACATTAGGTGTAGTAATTTTTTATTTAAGGGGTGTTCAGACAAAAAAATATAACCATACCAAAGTGAACACATTTGAAAAGCTGCAATAATTCAAGCACTTGTCATAAATAGCTGAAGGTATGTAGGTACTATATTTTTTATAAACTAAACAAATGTTTAACATTTTATTTTCTGTCCTTAGAGTAAACCGTTATGCTAGTTTTTTAATTTAAATTGCTTTCGCCTAGTTTTCAGAGGGGTGCAAAAAGTATATCTTATTTCCTTTTCCAAAGTGACACAATTCCAAAAGTTTCAAATTGTATTTCTTTGTAAAATTGAGTCTTTAAAAAGCCATACTAACGAAAACCAACCAAATTTATGTTACGTTAATAATTTACATGAAAAAAAGTCAATATAAAATTTGTTTAGTATAGAAAATAGACTACAAGCTAAAAATAATTAATATTTTTCTTTGACTCCACAATTAATTTACTTTTGTTAAGTGGTGTCACTTTTAAATAAGGTGTGCGATTTTTTTATTACAATTTTGGCATTTTTTAAAGAATCATCATGGCATGGTGCTTCCAGTAGTATTCCAAGCATTTTCTTTAATTTTTGTAAATAAGTTTTGGGCAGCCTTTGTGTATAACCATTTTTTAAAGCAAAATGTTTACACAAATACAGGATGGTTTTAAAAATAATTTTGTTTACCTTTATATATATATTTTTTTGGATCATATTCCATTTCGGTATCAAATTTAAACAACTCTATTTTTACGTAAACAGGTTGACAAATGTAGAAAAAATATATTTCAATATTTTTTAATGAATAATATTTGAATATTTTAAACTAAGCCTGATTATTTGCATTTTTCGTATAAAAATACATTATAACCTTAATATACTCCATAGCAAGTACTGAATTAATATAATTTTTCTTGTTTTTATCTTAAAAGTAGTTTTTTGGGATGTAACCTGCAATAAAATATTTTGTGCATTATTGTAGAATGACTTTGATTATATTTACGAGGCATCTGGAGTTTTTATTTTTGAAGATGAAAAAAATGTTTTTTATAAAAATTGAAGGTTTTTTTTCCATATTTTCTTTTAAAATCATCAGTAAAAAAATATCGCATTAAAAAAATGAAAAAATATGAGCAACTTTAACTTTTTTAAATGGAACACCCTATATATTATTGACTACAACGAAAAATCTTTTTTTTCTGATTTTAAATATATATACATTAATGACATTTGATTAAATAGTTTTTGAGATATTTTAGCTTATAAAGTATAAATAAATTTTAAAAAATCATATTAGTATCAAGAAAGCCAGGCAAACAATAAAATTGTAATAATAAATTTGACGTCTCGATATTGTTAAAAGTTGAGGTTTATTATTTTAACTACTAAAAATAATTTTCTTGTCGATGAGCTTTTTAGGAATATAAAAATATCGCTATTCTACGTCTTTTAAATTGCAACAATAATAATGACGACATGGCAAAGGGAATATCACTTATTATATTCTTAACAACGGGTACCATCTGGACAGTATAAAATACAGATTAAGAAAGTTTAGTGACCGGAAAAGCTCAAAAATAAAGAAGCACCGCTACTTTTTAGAAAATCTTAAAATATCAATCTTGGATGCGGCATCTAAACTTAATAAGACAGATTATAAAATTTATTTAACTTTAAAATTTTATCCTTATAAATTTATGTCCGTCCAAAATCTTTCTAAACAAAACATGCAGGACCGACCTGATTATGCACTGAAATAGCTAGGCTTATGCGCCGGACCAGAGTTTTTAAATGAAATTCTATTCACAAACGAGTCTTCTTTCACTTTAGCAGGGATGTTTAATCGCAAAAATAAACATTATTTTTGCAAAGAAAACCTCACCAAATTTAGCAACATAACAATTTATTGTTTCCATGGCTTTCTTGATGCTAATATGCTTTTCTTTTCAATTTATTTATTATTTAGGCTAGAATATCTCAAAACGGTTCACTAAAATATCATTAATATATATATATATATATATATATATATATATATATATATATATATATATATATATATATATATATATATATATATATATATATATATATATATATATATATATATATATATATATATATATATATATATATATATATATATATATGTATATTTGGAATTAGAAAAAAAAATCTTTCGCTGTAGCACGTAATATACAAGGTGTGTTCCATTTAAAGAAGTTGAAGTTGCTTATATTTTTTTAGTAATATTTTTGTAATGATAATTAAAAAAAATATATGGAAAAAACCTACAGTTTTAATTTAGAACATATATTTTTCAAAAATAAAGGCTCCAGATGCCACGTAAATGTAATCAAAGACCCTGTACTATTTATTATAAACAATTTTGTCTTGCATTGTCAATGCAAGACAAAATTATACATATTATTATAAAACAATTATATATAGTAAACGCAAAACAATTTCCGATGCGTCATATGCTTTTCGTGACGTGGATGTTGCCAACGTTGCCAGATAGTGATAAAAATACTGAGTATGTAATATTTTTAAAAAAATAGGTATTATTTTTAAAAATAGTATTTTACACTCCTTAATCAAACGAGGTAAAAATTAAATATTTATTTGGCTACATGTCTTAGTCATATACTTTATTTATTCCATTACAAACTATTACACAATAATTACGCCAGTTAGCATATTGAACGTGTCGATATATCCGAAAAACTAATATACACTCTAACTATATTCCGTTTCCTAAGCCACCCTGTAATTCTGATTTGAAAAACAAGCGCAGGTCAATGCAGATATCTCTTCCACAAGACTTTAAAGCCAATCGATTAGGCATGTGAAACAATAACTCTTGCTGGTATGCTGATTCCGGTTGCGTATTGCTGACTTTATGAAACGGGGTTTCGTTTTGAACTTAAATAAGCGTTTGCGGTTTAAGCGAAAAACAAGAAGGTGTATTTAGTTCTGGCATAGTAAAAACTTTGGTATTTTATGTTTTGCTTGTATTTTGCAATATAAATTTTACTCTATAAGGTCTAGTAAAAGAATTTTGATTCATTAATGTCGGTAACTTATTGTAACGTTTCTTTTTGTCCGTTACAGTATAACGTATACGAAAATCAGTCAATGCCTCACATTAATAACTTAAGATTTTATTATATCTAATTGTTTAAATAATTGTCATTATGTAAAAGCTTTACAATTCCAGTTCAGACAAATAGGTGGTGCTGCCCTTTTAATAATTGGTTGCATACCGTTGTATAAGTAATTGTTTAATTAAAATTGGTTTAAACTATTTTTTTAAATAAATGACATTTATAATTGTATATTCCTAAATTTGTTATAATGTCTTTAAATTTTGACAATTATTTAATGTTAATTGAAATAGAATTGTTTTTGTTTAAGTAAAAATTTAGACGGTATTTTTGATTTTTAGGATTTACTTCTAAAAAACCGCATCAATAGGGTGATAACTTCAGCTGAAACTTTGAGAGTTGGACGACTTGACTTGCGTAATATTTCCGTCATATCCGTTCCCTTCTTTCCGATAACCGAGGTATTATAGGCCAAATCCTAGTAATTTAGTCATTTTAAAAAACTTAGGGGAAACCAGGCCTTGTCGGCCCTCCGTCTATGATGACCCCCTTTGCATATTTCGAATCTGCACATGTGGCATCGCTGTCAAAATAATCTAGAATCCTTAATATATCGTAAATATGCACGTGTGTGAAATTTTAGGTCGTTAAAAGTAAATTTTAAAAAATTATAACGAGAAAACAATTCAAGTTAGCTCCAAATATTTTCATAGTTGTAATAAAACCTAAATTTTTGGACAGAATTTCATTATAATTTAGTTAAATACCATTGGCGTTAGTTAGGTTATGGTATACTCATTCAGTAACGGATGAAGTCAAAGAGCGTTGTTGCCGCGTTGATTTTATTTTCTAATATTGGAAAATGTATCTCATTTAGTGTATGTTGGACCCCGAGTGATCAGTTAATGTCGGTCCCGGGGACCATCATACCCGGACCATAATTTAATTGTTTGTTATTTAATTTCAGTTAAGGGTAAAATGGGAAAAAAAGGGCAGAGACAAGTGTGGGATAAAGAGAATATGAAATCAGCGATAAAAGCTATAAAGTCAAAGCAAATGGGTTGGAAACTGGTTGCTAAAACGTTTAGAGTCCCCGGAAGTACATTAAAAGGAAGAGTTTTAGATTGTAACAAAATTATTAAAAATGGAGAAAAAGGATTTTTTGGTCGCCGTGTTCATGGTTTTTACACCAGAAATTGAACTGGAGTTGGTTAACCACATACAGATAATGGCCGATAGGTATTTTGGGTTAACTTTGACCGATGTGCAAAAACTGGGATTCCAACCAGCTGAAAAATTAAAAATTAAGCATCCCTTTAACAAGCCCAATGACTGGTTGGGATTGGGCACATGAACTTATAAAACAGCATGAAAATCTTATTTCTTTGCGAATACCTGAAGCAACCTTACTCGCCCGCGCACAGGGCTTTAATAAACCTGTAGTTGAAAAGTTTTTTGAACAGCTAAGCGTAAAAATTTTGGAAAATAACTTTAAACCAGATCAAAAACTGAAAAAATTTTGGCGATACGAGGAAGAAAGCAAGTCGGTACACTGACAAGTGCCGAAAGGGGTGTTCATTTTTCTGTAGTGTGTTGTGTTAATGCAGTGGGAAATTTCGTACCTCCTGCGTTGATTTTCCCAAGGAAGAATATGAAAATTGAACTGATGGACAAGGTTCCAATTGGCTCAGTTGGATATGCCAATGAAACCAGTTACATGACTGGAGAATTATGCCTTAAATGGCTCAAACATTTCAAACAGTTTGCAAATCCTTCTCCGGAAAGTCACTTGAGTCATAAAAATTTGCAGGTGCTAGAATACGCCGAGTCCAACAATATAGTTTTATTCTGCTTTCCGGCTCATTGCACTCGTCGCCTACAGCCTTTGGACGTATCGTTTTATGGGCCACTTACGACCTATTACAATCAGTCGATAAGAAGTTGGCTCAGAGCACACCCTGGACGTGCTTTGAGTCATTATCAAGTAGGCGAGTTATTTAACGAAGCCTATTTAAAAGCTGCAACACTTGGGAATGCAATCAGTGGCTTTCAGAAGACTGGTATAGTTCCATTGAATGAAAACGTATTCCCTGACTGGATGTTTAGTCCTGCAGACGTTACAGATGTCCCTCCTGAAGAAAGTGCTTCCGCTGCTCCTGTTGAAGCTCCCGGTGAACAAGTTCCAGAGTGTATAAACAAAGATGTTCTTGAGCCAGAAGAAATTGCTATTCCGTCTACATCAAAACCATCCTGCAGCACGTCAGGGAAAATAGTCAAAATAATCCAAGAATTATCACCTTTGCCGATGGTGGAAAAATCTAAAGGGAAGAGAGTCCAAAGAAAAAAGGGAAAATGCGGTGTTATAAATTCTACCCCAGAACTAGAGGAGATAAAAAAAACCCAAAGGCAAAAAAGGGAAGTAGAAGAGAGGAGGGCAGCCAAAAGGGCAAAAAAGAACTTGACAAACTTGGAAACAGAAGAAACAAGTCAAGAATTTCAGGAAAGTGATGAAGACGAAGATCCTGCCTGTATTTACTGCAATGGATTATATACAGAATCCAGAAAAGGTGACTTTTGGATTCGCTGCCAGAGCTGTAAAAGCTGGTGCCATACCGACTGCGCAGGAGTCGACAGAAGGTTGAAATGTTTTGTTTGCGATCTGTGCCAGTAGAGCCTTTAATGTACATTTTTAAAAATATTTTTGTTACATTTATCTTAAAAAATAAGTTTCGTTTTATGTTTGTTGAATGTTCTTATTCTTTTCCTTTCATTAAAGTATCAAAAACTAAAGACGTCTTTGTTTTTAAAATGGCAGAAATCAGAAACTTAATTTCGAACTGAAGGGTCCAACATATACTGATGTTGGTGTATGTTGGCCCACTTGCATCATATAAAAGAAAGTCAGTTTAGTAAGAATATATAATA
>JAHBCN010001932.1:0-103286 GCA_019359885.1 Listronotus oregonensis
AACTTTTCAAATGTATTTAAGGCATTCAAACCTGTTAAAAGTGGCCATGTTTACTATATTGTACATTTTTAGTTAAAAATTTGGTATATATAAAATCGTCAAATTATTATTTTTTTAAATGTTGGAGATATAGCAAATAGGGGAGGACTCAACAAGGCCAATTTGTTAAATATTTTAGGATAAATTAATTATATAAATATAAATTATAAACTAATTATCATTTTACAAACTTCTGACCTTGTTCTTTTTTCCCCTAGAGTGCCCAGAGCATGAAACAAGCTACCTGCAGAAAATTTTCCTTTTTCTCCAAATCTCCAAAAATGTAAGTCTTGGTGAATAAACTTCCTCTTACCACACTTCAGACTTCCACGGATCTTTATTACTTAGGCCCCAGCCTTCGTGGACTATTCCAAGATAAATCAAAATCTAATTCGAATACGAGTCTATCAGTGAGAACGAAAAATGTGTTAATCCTAAAAGTGTCACTCGCAAAATAAAAAAATGTATTTAAAAGGTGAAACATATTACATGTTGAATTGTTTGTGTGGACCTTATAATATTTAGGTAGATAAATATGAATATTTTTAATTTCCCTAAGACAAAAAAAATAGGCCCAAATTTGCCGCCCTTTTTTTCACGATCTAAGAAACTAACTTGACTTGACTTGGGATTGGAATGCAATATACCTGATGAAAAAGATAAAGTACTAAGTAAATTAATTTTTACAATTTATTAATTCTACTAATGTGTAAAGTTGGTTGGGAATTAAATAAACAAACAAAAATTTGCAGTAATACTATATTTTAACAGTATATAATACTTACATTTAAGAACAAAATAAAACACACCATAACTAACTCTAAATCAATTTTGCTATCACTACTATTTTCCAAATTAATAATAATTCTTTTTACAGGTTCTAGGCTATTTATATTTATATACATAGAGCGATAAGAATTTTCAATTTTTTTAACGTGTTCAGTACTGTTTCTCCAGTTTTAAATGGTTACATTTTCGACTTCTGTTTTTATCAGTACAATCACGCTAGGATTTATGGATATATGCCATATCAACTCGATCGGATTGAAAATGGAGTAATATGGCGGAAGCCGAATTATTTCGTGACCTGCTACCTCTGCAATTTTATCGCAAACGTATTATTTTTTGAAATTGTAACATTTTAAAACCTCTAACAATTGCTTAACATTATAACTCTCATGAAAATATATGTCACGGTCAAACAAAAAGTATTTCCTTTTTTCTGCTGGTGAAATTTGGGCACTTTATTCATTTTTGGGGAACCCCGGGTTTAAAAGGGTTGACGTTTCCTTTAATGAAAAATGTTTTTCGTGGCCTCGCTCTACTAATTTTAAATAAACCCCCCAACAATTATTTTTGCTTCAACGGGCCCAAACTTTTTTCGGCTATTGCCTAAAACCCTTTTGCACTGGACATCGTCAAACACACTATCACCGCAGAACTTAATAACTGACAGTTTTCAGAAATAATTACATTATATATATATATATATATATATATATATATATATATATATATATATATATATATATATATATATAAAAAAACATCGGAATAAATTGCCATAATCATACTTTTATGGCTTTATTGCATGTCATTATCCCGTCTCGGGCCAAGTCAGTTTCTTAGATCGTGAAAAATACTATACATAAGAGATTGTCAGCCCATTATTTGAAATCAACAATTATATTTATGTATGTAAGTGAAGTACATAAAGATTTTCAACTCAAATAGTGAAATTTTTAGCACCACCAGTACCACCTCGTGCTTCTGAAAATGTTCCGGCTGTTGGAACTAAACTAGAAGGATTACTGTTAAATGAATTAGAACATGATGATTTTAATCCACGATCCTTTGAAAATAATAACATGGAACCTGCTAAGATAAACCTTCCTTTAAGTAAGTATATAGAATTTGTAGCACCTAAGTTTCTGCATTCAAAAAAAATCTGCTAACCGTTAGTAGAATTGTACTAACCCCAGCAAGAAACTTGATGTCTGTTTATTATTCAGAAATAGTGTACACTATATTAAATTTTTTTTAAAAAATAAACGCTCATATTGTAGGTGTATTTTATAAGAAAGTGTAAAATAGTGTAAACTATTTCTGAATAACAAATGGACCTTTGAATTAAATAGATTTCCAGTAGGTTACTTATCTATGACAAGCAAGTAAGCAATTTCTTGTCAGTCTTAGTTTTTTGGGAATAATAAGTTGGTAGGAAAGTAAGTAACTTATTTGTGTTTAATAGTTTACTTGCTTATGGGTAAACAAACTCTTGTTAGTGGGTTTCTATGGGGGGGCCCAGAAAAGTAAAACCCGAAATGCTTTAAAAACAATCATTGTTTTTAAATGTACAACCCTTGTTCAAAAAATGTCACAGTATGGTTGTAGTTGTAGCTCATATGGATGCTAGGGTTGCCATATAAAATTTTTTTTATGCACAAACATATACTAAAGAAAAAAAAGGGGTATTTAAAATTTTTAAAAAAAAACATTTAAAAAATTTAATAAGTTTTAATTAAAAAAGTAAAAAACGTGTTACAACTTCCCAACCCTCTTATTATAAACATGGATATTTGGTCATTGTCATGTCATTGTCAGTCATTGTTTATAAAAATTTTCAATCAAAGCAATGCTTCCAAAAAAAAAAAAAAAAAAAAACCCAACTTACTTTACAAATTTTAAAATTTAAAAATGATTTTTTTGGTCATAAAAAACTAAAAAAGAACCTAAAATTTATTATTATTATTATATTTTCTGTTAAACATACTGAATACTCACCTCGGGAAAATTTGAAGATCCGAAATAAAAAAAATAAAAGCCCCCTACATTTACTCCTAAGTGATCATATTTGTCATAGAGATATCATCGTAGTGGTTCAGAAAGAAAAAAAAAAATTAGGTTCTAAAAATCTTTTCCCCAAATTTTAAACGGTTCTAAATATAAAACAATACACAATACCTAATGTAATAATGTTCCCCTTTTTTTATGAAAAACTTCGTTTTTCACCTTTTTTTAAAAATTTTTCGTTTTTAAACAAATTGCCTTACCGCGATAAAACATCATGATCCTGCACTAAAACTAACCCCTTTTTTTAAAAAAATTTAACTCTATCCTTAAATAACACATTAGATATAGGGTTTTTAAAAAATATAGTTTTTTGTTATTTAATAAATATTTTTTTTTAAATTTTATTTTTGTCAATACTTAAAGTGTTTTCTTAACCGATTTCTGCAAAAAAAAAATTTTGTAGCCTTTGGAGATCAATTGATAGAGATCTGGGCTTTTTCCCCCTAAGGCGCAAGTTGAAATCCCCGACTCCTTGCCACCTTTTTTTTTTACTTTTGTAACAAAAAAAAAAAATTACGAAAATACATTAGTCTGGAAAAAATTTTTTTTTGTTTTAGTTGGTTTTTTTTTTTTTTTTTCTTGGGGAAAAAAAAAAAGTGCAAAAAATTATGGTTGAAAAGTTATTGTTGTTCAATAATCTTCCCAAATACAGCCATTTATTATCGACTAAATTTTCCATTTTTTTTTTAAACTTTTTTTTTTTAAAAAATTTTTCTTGTTTGATATCAAAACAAAATAGTTTTTTTTTAAATAAAAAAAAATATTATCTTTGAAAAAAACAAGATGAATACCACTCTAATAGTATGTTTGGCAATACTGTTTACTGTTTGTATTAAAACATGCTACATGAAGACATTTCAATGACCCAATAATTTCCCAAAAAAAACCGCATAATAAAAAAAATTAATCCTTGTACTTCTAAAAGGAGACATTTTTTAAATTATTATGCAAGTATTTTTTTTTTGTAAAAGCACCTGAGAAAGCACCACCTTAAGTATTTTAATTACTTAGGAGACACCTTGTATACGAATAAATTTAAACAAGATTTAGTTCTGTAAATACTTACTCACTTAAAAATAATAATAGGTTGTCTAGTATATGTTTTTGACATAAACTGTTTTTTTTTCAGTTGCTCCACCTCCGAAACCAGCAAAAAGAAATAATCTTTCTCTTAACGTAAATCTTGATAGTAATGCGCGATCTGATAACTTTTCACACTCTGCATCAACAGCAACACCAAACAGGTAAAGTAAATTTTTTATTAGGAAAATAAAAAATATGCCCTGCTAATTTGTCAATTTGGAAAATCCTGTTGTGGACCCAGCATTATCTGTTTTTGTTTGGATGTTTTTGCTAAAAAACCTTTAGGATGATGTATTTAACAAGCATCGAGATATGTTCCCTTCCAGAAAGGTCCGAAACATTTGATAGATATACAGAATGCGAAAAAAACTGAAAAACGTGCATATTTCTACTTTAATTGCTAATAACTGTGTAAGCATTGGTCGTAAAGAAAAGTTGTTTCATAATTAAATTTCCTACAAGATAGCATTGCTTAGAAATCGCAAAATGCGTTAGGCTTGGTGAAAAATAACATTAAACATAAAATGTAGGTAAAGATTTTTGGATGTTCTTGTTAGCAGCTGTTGGGGTTTTGGTTTTCCCCCTATTTTATATTCTTTCTTCCTTCTAAAATGCCAATAATTTAAATTCGGCTTTTTTACAGTAAAAAACCCCCCAAAAAAATAGGGGGGAAGCAAAAAAAAAATATAATATGCAAAACATTTTTAAAACAAAATTTTTAAAACTTTTTTTTTTTTTGATTATTTAGCCATGATTTATATTTATATTACTTTTAAAATTTTTTTTTGTATGGATTTTGTGGGGGGGATAATATTATTACACAGTGATGTTTTTGGTATCGATCGCTATCAAGATAATTTTGTATAAGTAAGGGGGAAAGAAAAAAAGGGTTTTTTAAGATTAATTCAAAGTTACAAATATTTTGTAATTTTATTATTGGCCCTTCTTAAAGAATTAGAATTCTTCCTTAAACACAATGTTCTAGACATTATTTATAAATTCTTTATAAAACCCGTTTAATTTTGTCTTAAAGGACACTACTTAATTTATGGATAAAAACATGTAGTGTGTCCCATTTTCGACACTTTTATAGGGTAATTGTTAGTGCTATCAAAAAAGTATAGTGCTCTTTTTGGATCAAACTTAAAACGGTAGAATTAAAATTTGAAAATTTTCAGAATGACCTTATATTTTCTTAGTTAACAGAGGTACAGAAAAATTTTTACAAAAAGGGTTTTTTATAATAATTGTTAAATAACCTGCGGTTTTTACAATAAGTATACGGGTCAGGTAAAAAAGTTATTTAAAGTAAAAAAATTTTCTTCAAGTACTTTTTTTTCGGGGAATATTTTTTCTTCAAGTACTTTATTGTGAAATACTTGTAATTGTACTTGATTAATTTATATCAAAATACTTGAACTTTCACTTGATTTGACCAAGTAAATTTCTTGAAGTATTTTTCTAAGTACTTGAAGTAAAAATAAATCAATCAACAATCAAGTACGCCAATTTATTTACGTTAGATAATCGCGCAAACAGGTTAAAACAAGAAGATCGCCCGACCTTTCACCTTAATACATTTTTGGGTCTCAATTAAATTGTTAATGGACCAAAAATGGTAAAATTACAATTATTTTTTAAAAACCTTTAATATTATAGGTACTTCACTAGTTTTGGGGTGTCATAAGGCTTCAAAATATATAAAAAAAAAATGCATTCGGATCAAATTAGAAAATTACATTGGACCTCCAAACCCGAAGAATTTTCCAAAAAAATAAACATCACAATAACAGGCTTTAGAGATAGGGTAAATCGTTAAATTATCAAAGTATACATTTTCTCTTGCGCTAATACATTTTAGGCTTATGTTTTTTAATGTTATTAAAAAAATGCTAACCAAGTAAAACTATTTTTACTTCCAGAATTTTTATTTACTTCAGTTACTTTGATTTACTTCAAGTACTTTGTTTTACTTCAAGGTAGTACCTTAAGTACTTTTTGAATTTACTTGGAAAAGCAAGTACATTTTAACGAGTACTTGTACTTGAAGTACTATTTGAGAGTACTTTGACAGCTTTGGATAAGAGTGATGCCGACTATACCCAGTTTTCACATTAGCTATATATTTTTAGTGCTTTAAGTGCTAAGATGGATCCGTTTGAAATGGGCGATTTTGGAGGAAATTCGACTACGTCACAAGATATTGAAAATGCAATTGGATTGTTAGACAAAAGAATAATGGAAATGAAGGTAATAATTATTAGATTAGACTTTAAATTTTTTGGTTGTATATTACTTAGGTAAACAAACTGTACTTATTTATTCGAGATTATTGGTCTATCCAGTATTTTAAAAAACACTATATTTAAAACATATGTTAGTGTTTTATATAAAAAAGTTGGGATAATATAAAACACCTGTTTTACGCAGTTACACGGGATGAATAAAATTGCATATTGTTTGTTATCCGACCATGTAATTTTACAATAATGTAACAACAATAAATTATAGAAACCCAATAAAGGAAATCCAGTGTACTTAAACATTTATTTTTTTAATATCTAAAAAAATATATATGTCAGTGGTATTAGTTTATAAATATTTTCCTAATTTTAAGAATGAGCATTTTTATTAATTGTTGTTTTATTATTTACAATATTTTTGTAGATGGTAAAAAACTGCTGTTGATGTAGTGTTGCCGCTGCTACTCGTAACTTGTTTAAGTTATAAACTGAATGTTGGCGTTCCTAACGTTTGTTTTAAGTGTCACACTTGTAAGTGACAATACTGTTACTTGTAACTAAGTTATTTTTACTTTTATTGATGTTTATATACTCGTTTAAGTTGATTGAATTTTTTTTAAACATTTGAAACTGAAGCCTGAAAATATATCATGCATGCTTATTGGTCGTTCATGAAGGTCAGTGAATGACCAACGACCACAAAAAACTCGGCCAAGTTTGAACGACACGGAATAGCAACTGAACTGCAAACTGCACCAACCGGGTTCGTTTATGAATGCTTCCATTAAACGCCAAGTTAAACTTGCCAACGGAAAAATCAGCAGCGGGGAAAACGAAGCGTTAAGTTTATAAATTAATCTTTAGGGTTTTTGTCCTATCCGGAATTTGTCAACCCAATTTGCCCTTGCAATAATAATAATATATGTAGTAAAAAACAATAAAAGCAACTTAATATGTTGCTTTTTAATGGTAAAAGTATATAAAGATACTATTTATAAGGCTGGCCTTAGTGCTCGACCGACGGTCAGCGCTGACATCGGTCGAACGTAGCTGTAACAATGAAAATGTATGATCCTGTACATTTTAAAGTGCGGAGCAGTTTATTGGCTCTGCACTGTAGTTGATCGTACATGTTTATTGATATAGCTAGATTCAATCGTGTCCGCGCCGACCGTAGGTCGAGCACTAAATACAGTCTAAAAACAGCAGTTTTATTGCATTTTTAGGCTGGTTTTACACGAGGAATCAGTTTTGGTAACGACGATTTTTCTCTGGAGAGCCTAGACCCATTAAACTCAAAATAAAATTTATAATCAAACTCGACCAATACGTACTTTCAATAGAGGAACAAAGTTAAAATTACAGGTATTAATAGATTATACATATTTTCTATAACACTGTTTTGTTAGATATTACTATTTTTTATACTTAGTTTATGTAAATATTTGTTAAACGATTTAATACCTATATACAAAACATACATTTTTGTTATAGACTTTTAATATGCCCGAATGCATCAACCTATTTAGTTAATAATATCATTTGATTTAACATAATTAATTAATACTTTATTCTGTTAATGCATAAGGGTTTAATAAAGTTCTTAAAGTTTTTTACTGTTTGTTTTTTTTTTGTAACTAAGGGATCTTCACATTTATATTGTAAGGGAAATTTCCTTAAATAAGAAAGGAAGCAGGCTGTATCTCGAAAATTATTTATCACACATCGTTGGGAAAGAATATTTTTTTTAGTACCAAAGGTCAAGAGAAATAGTTGCAAATTATTTTCAAGTTTCTAGAACTACCGCGGCGCAACCGAACGGTAATTTAAAGGTGCGTTTCCTATGAGGCGGCTGACGCACGCGGCTGTCGCATAGCGTCTGACGCCTAGTACTGCTCCTGTGATAATTCATTTAACCGTTTCTTTTCGAGCGTCAACCGCTGGCGGCTACAGACGAGGCAGTCAAGCGTCAGCCGCCGGTTGTCAAAGTCATACCTGTACGTTATTTAATCTAAAAAATTGCCTAAATTTCTTTTTATCTTTCAATAAATGTCTAATTATTAAAGTTTGAAAAAAGCCTTCGTCAGTTCTGGTTTAAAATAATGGATGAACTTGTTAATTTTCTTTGCACATGCTTTTCAGTTAAAGTTCTTCGTTCTCAGTTTCTTCTAACAGTAAATCCAATAAAAATATTTTTTGGTTTTCGCACATTTTTTCAAAAAACTTTACTTTTTTGACAACAGATCACTCGCGTCTACACTTCATAGGAAATGGGTGTACTGGCGTCAGCCGTTTGCATCAGACGCTGCGCGGCAGCCGCGTGCGTCAGCCGCCCCATAGGAAACGTACCTTAAAAAGCCTTTTTTTCCAAAATGAGCTTGTATTAGGTACAATTTTGATAACATCAACAAAAACTTCAATCAATTCAGCATCACTTTGGTAAAGGACTTTTTGTCATATTTCCAATAATAAGGGTGGGGGAAGATGATAATTAATGCAACTTTCAAATAGCTCTATCTCCTACATCTTTTATTAAAAGTGGTTCAAGTGGGTAGAAATAGAGCTCTTTTAAATATCGTCCTTTTCGGTGACGGCTAGTTTATAGTTCACCAAATAATGGGCGTTGTTTATGGAAAACTCGTTCTTTCGAGATTTTCTCGAGGAAGTTAAATACGACGATATGATTTTTTATTGTATATTTAGAAGAGGAAAAAAATACCTACACTTTGGCGAAAACCGTGTTTTGACATCTACATTTGTTTTTCAGTTATTTCTCCGTAACCTGTTTTTCAAATGATATTAATATTTAATTAAAACAGACTGTGTGGCAGAGTAAAAAAATAATTACTGTAGAGCAAAAGAAAAAATACTAAAAATTATTTTAAAGTTTGTATTGTATTTACTAGAAAACAGAATAAACAATCGAAAACACGAAAATGTGATTGGAGCATTTATTAACTCTTATTTATATATTAGCTAAGTAGACTTTGAAATAAAAACCAGAACAGACTGCACAACGACCTGACTTATTTAGGTTGACAGTTGTCAGTTCCAATTCAATTTTTAAATAAATAAACCTCTAGCATGTTATATTCAAATGCAATTGGAATTCTCATTTTTTATGCAGATTTGATTCTAATAAAACTATATCTATTTAAAAATTGGGTTGCAATTGACAACTGTTGACTTAAATAAGTCATGTCGCTTTCCAATCTTTTGTTCTTTATTTTATTTCTAAGGGTACTTGACTAATATTTAAGGTTAATAAATGCCCATTTTCCTGTTTTAATTGTTCATTCTGTTCTCTTTTAGTCTACAATAATAAGTCTTTTACACCTGTGACAAGACAGGTTACTTTAAAATAACTCAAAAATTAATGCAAATATCAAAAGGCGATTTGCGCCGGAGTGTAGGTATTTTTTTCCTCTTTTAAACCTACGATAAAAAATATGTCGTCGTATTTAACTTTCTAGAGAAAATCTCTAAAACAGAGTTTTTCTTATACAACGGCCCCTAGCCGAGACCGAAAAGGGTGACATTTAATAGAGCTTTAAATTTTCTTTCAAACAAGTACCCACTCGAACCATTTTCGATAAAAGATGTGAGAGATAGAGATATTTGAAAGATCTTTTTCCACCCTTTTTATTGGAAATACAACAGGGGTAGTTTTAGAAACTTGAAAATAATTTCCAGCTATTTATTTCTCTTGACCACTTTTACTAAAAATATATTTCCCAATGCTGTGCGATAAGTAGTTTCCGAGATTCAGCCGGCGTCCTCTCTTATTTTAACACCAGGTACAAACTGGCTATAGGTTATACGAGATAATGTTCTACATAAACCTCGGTTTCAAGTTTGTTGCGTTTTTATATACAGAATGGTGGTTATATACAATTGTTTTTTTTAAATGAGACACTCTATATTTTATTACATTTTTGGATAGCCCATTCAAATACAAACTAGACGATATATATGACCATGCATGGGTCTGTGATGCACCGTTTCGAACTTATTAGAGATTATCTTCAGAATGGATGCAATTATGTAACCGCTATGACTACGACGCTAGTTGATTTAATTTTTTGGGAGTGTAGTCTTTTTTATACGATAGTGCTTTTGATCATTCAATTATCCGATTTAAAACTATGCAGGATTGCCAATGTTAGCAAACTGTTACTTTTCGCATTTTTTTTTATAATACACCCCGTATATTTGTACTTTTAAATAGTCACTTTAGTTACAATTTCAATGATATAACATAGTATAGGTTTCTGACACCGTTTTGGGTGGCAATTATTTTTCAATATTGCATTTTTTTTACCGTCATACTTTAAAAACCTTGGCTCTTAAAGATTTTTTTTATTAAAATATTATTTTCCTAATATTAAATTCCTAATTTCCTAATGATTTAGATTAAATTTCCTAAAAAATAATTTATAGAACCATGCATGTTAGAAACACAAGTATGAAATTGATGCTAGTAATATTTTTGACATTTTTACCATATCACAGTAGGTGTAAAAATAAAAGTTGCTCTTGGTTGGCATGGTAATATCACTCTTTTTTACATGTACAGTGTAATATAATATTTTAAGTATATTTTTTGGACTTTTTACTATTTTCTGTTTATTTTATTAAAATTCATTTTTGTTAATACAGGGTGTCACAGATTCGAGTGCGGGATCTCTGAAACCATAAGAGATACGAAATCGGTTAAATTATTGCAAAGTTGCGCGTTTAGGTGCCTAAAACATGCCGTTTAGAAAGTTGTAAAATTGATGTACAACTCTTAATATTTTTCTGTTAAATAAACATATTTTTCATATGAGACAAATGAGTTAAACAAGGAACGCACATCATTATTTCATATTTGTTAATAAATATTAAATAAAATTAACCCAGGTTCGTATTTAAAAAAATAAAGTTGTCGATGGTTTAACGAAAACGAAACGTCGTACGGAAAATCTCTCAACGCTGTTTTGTAGAGCTTAAAAAGTGGCCATGAGAAAGTGTCTTGTTTTTTTCATATCTTTTTAAATAACGTCAAAAAAAAAATAAAAACAAAATCGGCAAATTTCGGTTTTCCCGGATATCTCCGGAAATACTGGGAATTTTGCAACTTTCTAAAGTAGACATTTTTAGTTACGCGAAAACACAACTTTGCCATAATTTAACCGACTTCGTATCTCTTACGAAGGAGGTATCTTCCATCGCAAATAACAAAAGTCCGGCTCTTGCTCTTAGACAATATAGAAGCCAGAAAAAAAAACAAAGATATATCAGCAGTTTTGAACAAATGGCAGTGTTTTAACGCAGGAGTTAAGGCGTTATTCTTTTTTTTTCTTGAAGTCCCAAGATCAAATCCAGTTGGGAACATAACATTTCTACTACTTGATTTTTTTTTGTTAAAATATTACTTTAAAAAACTTAAACTGGTGATAAAGCTGAACATAGGTAATTAGCTCCAATGTTTTAGGCAAATCGGTAGCATATTTGCTAAAACGGTAGTTAAAACTTGATTAAAATTAGGGCTTTGTACGACATTGTATAAGTGACCCTTATATTGTAATAAATTGGGTTTAGTGATTTAAAATTAAACATTCCATAAATCGTTCGCCAATAAATTACGATTAGGGAAGTGTTGCTAAGTACTAGTGTAGATTTTTTTTATTTCGGTACACTCAACAAAACCCAAAGCCGTCGGTGCAAATGTATAAAAATATCTCTTATTCTATAGTGACTGCTTAAAAATAAAAAAAAATTGCTAATTTCTCGGAGCAGCAGCCGTGAAAATACTTATAAAAGAGCGATTGGTTTCCTACAGGCCGTAGATGAGCAAGAGAAGGAGAATTGATTTATTAATAAGTCCTAGATATGTCTGAAATTCGCCAAGGAACACAAGGGACTTGTTCCAGTCAAGTAAAACAAATGCAGAAGATTCAGTATTACCGCGTATATTTAGTAATATAGAAGTGCTTCTGGCTAAACAGCTTCTTCTTTTCCACATGTCAAACATGAAGTTTAACAAAAGGTTTTTACACAAGCAACATGTATTACATTAAAACATAAAAGAAAGATTGGTCTTCGAAACTTAAAAAATCACAGTATTTAAAAGAAAAACGATAATAACAAAAAAACGCTTATTTTTTACATTTTCTGTGAATAAGATATAAAGGGTCAAGTGTTTTAACTTGAATTGTCAAAGTTCAAAAATTTTGATTTTTAATTGTTTATTACTTCCAAACTATTAACTTTATATGCAAGGAACATCAATAACCAGAATGCTTAGAATGCCATAGGGATAATAAATATGTAATAATATACAAGATGTCTAATTTCATAAAAATGACATTAAATGAATAGATTGGTCATTTAAACGAAATTTTTAACCTTATTTATTTAGGAGGCATTGACCAATGCGCGCTTGTATTTTTTAATAACAGGTATTACAGATATATAGTTTTTTTACGATCTAAGAAACTAACTTGACTTGACTTAGACTTGGAATGCAATATAACCATAAAACTTTTCGGATTTACCGTGCAGAGCCGCACTATACCTGATGAAAAAGATAAAATACTAAGTAAATTAATTTTTACAATTTATTAATTCTACTAATGTGTAACAAAAAAATTGCAGTAATACTATATTTTAACAGTATATAATACTTACATTTAAGAACAAAATAAAAATAAAACGAACCATATCTTACTCTAAATCAATTTTGCTATCACCACTATCTTTCAAATTAATAATAATTATTTTTACTGGTTCTAGGCTATTTACTCGTATATACATAGAGCGATAAGAATTTTCAATTTTTTTAACGTGTTCAGTTAAGTTTCTCCAGTTTTCAACGGTACATTCTCGACTTTTGTTTTTATCAGTACAATCACACTAGGATTTAAAGTAAAGTTTGTGTATTATTGTGCGCGCGTATATTAGACTTAAGTATATGCCATATCAACTCGAGCGGATTGAAAATGCAGTAATATGGCGGAAGCCGAATTATTGCGTGACCTGCTACCTCTGCAATTTTATCGCAAACTTATTCTTTTTTAAAGTTGTAACATTTTAAAACCTCTAACAATTGCTTTACATTATAACTCTCATGTCAATATATGTCACGGTCAGACAAAAAGTCTTGTATTTCCTTTTTTCTGCTGGTGGAACTTGGCACTTTATTCAACTGGCGACTATGGTAGGATGCATTATCCATCATAATACTGCTCTTTAGTGGTATATTCGGTAAAAATTTGTTTTAAAACCAGTCCTTAAAAACTTTAGCAGTTGTATCGCAGTGGTAATCTAAGCTGGAATCCGAAATGTTTTTGGCAAAAATAAACAGTTTGGTACCCAGCCGTCTTCTGACCCCGCATGAAGAATTGTTATTCTTTTACCTTTATTTAACGGAGCTTCAGTGTAAGATTTTTTTGATTTATCAGTCCATCCTTTACTTGGTGTGTCATGGGTGTCATACCATGTCTCATCTAGGTATATTATCCTTCGATTTTCCGATCTAGCCTTATTTATTTTTTTTAAATATTGTATTCTAAGTTGTTGCAAGCGGTGTGATTTCATTATAACTTGACGGTTGTCTATTTTTTTAAATAAAAACCCCAAACGACGTAGAGTACTCCACAAGGCTGTAGTAGAACAACTTATGTCACAATCATCCTCGGATAGCCTCGCTGAGAGCGATAATAATGTAGGTACTATCTGCTCTTCGTACATCTGATAAATTTTCCGACAATTTAAATATTCAATGCATAAATCAACAGATTTAGGTGCTCCACTGTCTTTTCGTACTTTTTTAGGCTTAACAGTTTTATTTACAATTTTCCATATTGTACAGGGTCTTTGATTATATTTACGTGGCTTCTGAGGCCTTTATTTTTAAAGACAGAAAAAAATGTTTTATATAAAAATTGTAGGATTTTTTCCATATTATCTTTTGAAATTATCAGTAAAAAAATATCGCAATAAAAAAATGGAAAAAATATAGGCAACTTCAACTTTTTTAAATTAAACACCCTGTATATTATGCGCTACAACGAAAGATCTTTTTCTTCTGATTTCAAATATATACATTGATGATATTTTAGGTTAAATTATTAATAAATTACAAAAAAGTTTCATATCAGTATCAAGAAAGCCATGGAAACAATAAAATTGTTATGTTGCTGAATTTGGTAAGGGATTTTCTCTGGACCAATAATGTTTATTTTTGCGATTAAAAATTCCTACTAAAGTGAAGGAAGACTTGTCGGTGAATAGAATGTTAGTTAAAAACTTTGGATCCTGCTGCATAAACCTAGCTATTTCCAATGCATATATAGGTACTGCATGCATGCATGTTTTGTTCAGGAAGATTCTGAACGGACATAAATTTATAAAGATAAAATTTGTAAAATTTTAAGGTGAAATAAATTTTATAATCTGTTTTATTAAGTTCAAATGCCGCATTCGAGATTGATATTACAGGATTTTCTAAGGTTATTATATATTATATAGCTTTTTCGTTCAAAAAACTTTCTTACTGTGTATTTAATAGTATCTATAGATGGTACCCGTTGTTAAGGATATAATAAGTAATATTCCCTTTGCACTTTCTTCACATTATTATTGTTACCATAAAAAAGGCGCATACTAGCGATTTTTTGTTCTTCTGAATAGCCCATCGACAAAAAAGCAATACAAACTACTTTTAATAGTTCAACTTTTAACAATATCAATACGTCAAATTTATTAAAACAATTTTATTGTTTTCATAGCTTTCTTGATACTAATATGCTTTTTTTTTTAATTTATTTATATTTTTAGCTTAAATATCTCAAAAATGGTTCATCCAAATATTATCAATGTGTATATATTTGAAATCAGAAAAATAAGATCTTTTATTGTACTGAGAATTTTAAAAGATAATATGGAAAAAAAACTACAATTTTTATATAAAACATTTTTTTCTGTCTTCAAAAATAAAGGCTCCAGAAGCCACGTATAGTCTGGACAATCTAAAGTTTTAGTCATTGTCGGCCATGACATGTCATTTTCTAGTTACTTTTATTATAGCCTACTCAAGATTGGGCCAGGGACGTACTTTGGCGAATATTTTTTTCATAAAATGATTTTAAAAATTTAAGAACAAAATTGCTAAAACATATTTACTGTTAGCATTATAAATACAAAAAAAAACGGGTTTTTGATTTTATTAAAATTTTAAAACTAAAAGAGTTTTAAACGCACGAGACGATACTCAACACATGATAACGTGACAACATATTATTGGTATTGTATTTAGTAAAAAAATATAATATACCTAAACGTGTTGAAAAAGGATATATAAAAACATTTTTTATTTATGATTCAACTATTTATTATGAAGCGCTGTAAAATATATAAATATATAAGCAGGTAAATACATACTTAGCCTTTAGATCCTAGCATGTTCTTGTCAAAATGTTTAATTAATTAAGATTTGTTTAATTTTTAGGCGTTATTATATTTTACAAGTTACCAGTACTCATTATTAATTTACTTAAGATAGCACGACCTTGGTTTTAGCTTTTATTTGGATGCGAAATCCTTTTAAGCATATAAACTTTTAAGAAGTTACCTAATGTAAAATTTATATATTTCTAGAAACTAAAGGTTATCTTTTAGTACTTTTTGCGTTCTGTAATTAAACATAAATAAGGAGAAATTAGTAGTTACTTTTTATTAATAAAATATATTGTTACTGTTTTAAACAAATACCACTTACAAAATTTTATGATACCTTCTCCATATTGGCAAGAATGTCTACTAGTTTAAAAAATATACCCCCCTTTTAAATAATAATTAGTACTTTAAATTTTAAACAAATTCGGGGTCGTGACAAGATGTAAATACCTTTTTTTTTATTTAAAAAGTAGTGTAGTGAGTGAAATACATCTATTTTTGTAGTTACTTTTTTTAAGTGCATGCATTTTTTCTGCAAATGAATAAGTGAATAAACACCTATCGCTGTAGTCACTTTTTTTAGTATGCATTTTCCTGCAAGCGTATGAGTAAAGAACGCTTTATTGCATGGTTAATTTTATAAATTATTTTCGTCAGATGACATGCTGTGATCGCAGAAACATGAATGATGATGGGTTCTTGAACTGACATATATATTTTTCTTTTTCCCACGCCTCTTTTATAATTTTATCTGTATGTCGAACATAGTTGGACCAGTGCTCTGAGGAAACATGCTCCAAAGATATTTTCCAACACTCCAAAACATCTTTGATTTCATTAATACGAGAATCATAAACGCGTTTAGCCTCACTCCATACCATTTCAATAGCATTGAACTGACAATGGTATGGAGGTAGACGAATAACTTCATGTCCAGCTTCTCTTATTAAATTATCAACCACATACGATTTACTAGGTTTTGGTATCTGGCTTATTATCTTCCACAGTTTATCCAAAGTATCCAAGGGAGAAAAAGGAATGTTCTTTGCTTCCAGCCAATTCTGAATTTCTCCTTTTCTCCAACTTTTGGTGGGCCATTTCTCACTTTTACGACTATGGTAACTAGCGTTATCAAGGAGAATAATTGACGGTTCATCCAAGCTTGGAAGAAGAGCGTTTTTCAACCATTTTTCAAAGTTTTCCGCATTCATATCTCCATGGTAATCTCCCGTGTTTTGCTTCGACACTCATAAAGAATTTTCGGTGGGGCCATTCCTATATTTCCTTACTGAAGGAACTGAAACTCCCAAAGCTTTAGCTGTTTCCTAAAAACAATGTTGATAAAGATCAGAGTTTTTTTTAAATCGATATTTCTTTATTTCTAATTCAAAGCTTAAATCCAATTAAATTACTCTAAATTTTGAAGTAACCAATCACGGCCTTAAAATTATGAATAAGGAATAAATAATTAAGAATAAACAATAAATTGGATAAACCCGGCCTAAACATCCTAATATTTTAGTTTTTCCAAAGTAATTTTTTGTATTTTTTGAGCACCCTGTAGGCGAGTCTAAAACGTCATTAACATTATACCCGGTTTTGCTTTATGCGGAAACTTTTATCAAGTATAAAATTTTCTGAGAAATGAGAAATAAAAAAGTTTTGTTGTAAACTCTGTTGACCACCCTGTATATAAAGGATCAACTAATAAATTATTATAAACATACCTGAAGAGGGCTCAATACGCGATGTTCTTCTACAAAGTATTTGTAAACATTTCTCACCATCTCTTGAGCTACTTTATTCCCATGTATTTGAGAAGAGAGACAGTTCTGCAAAAAATTATGGCTACATTGTACGGGTCTTACAAAAAAAGTTGTTACGGTCAAAAATAAGGAGTTTTTAAAATACCTATATTGGCCAAAGTGGTTAATTTTGTTTTAATATCAACCAATCAACCAAAAACCTTGGTCGACCTTGGTTTTTAACCCTGCTAAAGTAGTTTGGTTAAATATTTAAAATACATATATAATTTATTTATGTTACCAAATCTCTTTCCCTGCTTCTTTTGGATGTACTGGTATCGTGATCCATAATCAATAATTAATCTAAAAAATTTGAAAATAAAAGCAAATAAAATTATAGTTATTTATACGTACACTATTACTTACTTTTTAATAAATAAACACTTTACAAAACTAGAAAGTCCAAAAATAATATAAAACAAAGTCCAATACACACACTACTTTTACAATACCTCAAAAAACTATCCCTAAAAGCATTAAAAATAATATATTTTAGAATTCAATGTCGACACGTGCGAACGACCCGAACACTTAAAAATAATGTAATTTAAAAATACGGGCCTGTTTGCCACAACAGCTAAGCTAATCGACGTAACTATTCACCCAGTAAAGGAACGATATATGAAACGGTCAAAGGATTAGAGGAAGATGCGAGTATTTGAGGTTAAATAATGTGAATATCAGATGTGTGCTCGTTTTGTTTTAATTTACGAGGTCGAGTATTTAGGAGTTGGCTAAATCGGCTTGTCATAAGACACGTCAAAACAACAAAACTTTACAGTGAACCAAGTATAGATATAATCAAAGACCCTGTACTTTGAGGAACGCCGGTTAAAGTTGATGTTTCTTTACTGAAAAATGTTTTTCGTGGCCTCGCTCTACCCTCTTTAAATAAACACTTTTAACGATTATTTTTGCTTTAACAGGCAAACATTTTCGGCTATTGCCTGAAACGGACTGCTTGCACTGGACATCTTCAAACACACCATCATCGCAGAACTTAATAAATGATAGTATTTCAGAAATAAAGATTTCTTTTATACTTATTGTTTCGTGACACCCCGTATAAAAACACGGATCCTGGTTTTACACCTTTTTATTGGATATCAGGTTTACAAACGTTTTTATGGTAACACTTCAACGTAACGTAATAATGACAACTGTTTAACCTTTAACTGTCTGTCAACTTCTTATCTCGTCGGAAGACAAAACTAAACTGGCCCGTGTGGACTTTCCTCGCGCTTTTTATAGTAAAGTGGAAAAGAATGGAAAAGTCTGGAAAAGTCTAGAATTAGCTGGAAGAATTCTTTTACTACAGGATGTAAGAAAAGTGTAAAATGAATGTCTCCAACGCCCTCAGGATAATCCGCAATGACCGTCGAAAAAGGGAAAAACTAAGGTAACCTATTTTAAATAAATTATTAACCTAAATAAAATAATTCTAACCTTTTACATTTCTAATAACTAAACAATAACTAAAGAAAGTTCGTAACATTATATTTATATATATATATATATATATATATATATATATATATATATATATATATATATATATATATATATATATATATATATATATATATATATATATATATATATATATATATATTTTATAAAGTTGGAGCTTTCAAACTATTACGTCATATGAAATTAAGTTTGACCGTTGTCAAAAGTTAAACACTTGTCAATCTGTTATTGAAAAAATTACAATACACATAAACAATATCACCGTATGCCTTGTTAGTAGACTCACATTTTTTTATGATTTTTCCAATAACAGATTGACAGGTGTCTAACTTTTGACAAAGGTTAAACTTGACTTTATATGTCGTAATAGTTTGATAGCGCCCACTAAGACACCCAATATGTGATTTAATTTTTTTTTTGGCCAAACTTTATAGTGAAATATCTTGGAAACGAAGAAAAATTTGCAAAAAAAGGATTCTTAGTTTTCCATTCAGAATTATCAAATGTTTACGGGTTTTCATTTTTCGCCTCTACTTACCAATCACCCTGTATATATATATATATATATATATATATATATATATATATATATATATATATATATATATATATATATATATAATATTATATATATTATAAAGGTGCTAAATTTCTTGGGTATCGGTCCAGGAGAGGGCTAATTAAAGTGAAACACTTCTTAGTTTAACGAGCTTTCGAAAATATTTATTTTCTTCCTCAGGTCTACAATATGGAAAACAAAAAAAAACATACAATCAAAAAAACAAATCTTTCTCAATTTTAGGTATACTTACAACTAAATGCATTATTTAGAAGTTGGTAACATCAACAACAGCTGAGTTTTACAATGTATGGTAACAGGATATCATTTAGTTTTTGAAAAATTCATATTAATGTTTCTTAATAATTAAGCTGATACATTTTTAAAATATTTTAATTGTTGTTAAATGTAAGACTAGTACAGAATGGATGGATTTCTATACCACTTTATTCGTTTCAGGGTTTTTTTCTCCTTTTTTTTTTTAATTTAATGTGTATTTATTTAGTTGTTATTTTTTGGAATGCGAGTATAAGGTCCGGGCATATCTAGGTTAAAGTTAAGATATTGTTAACTTAACTGGAAGATAGATTTTCTTATGACTGAATGTGTACGTAATATGCAAAGTTGAAAAATTAGTGATGGCAAAAAAAATTAAACAGTAAATATGTAGTGTCTTAATGATCACGGAGCTCTCATCTCTCACATAAGAGCATGTGTATATGTGCGTGTATGTGCGTGTATGTCTGTGTGAGTGTGTAGGTATACCCTTATCTGTCACCTAAGGGTAAGTGTTTGTGTGTGTGCGTGTGTATGGGTATGTGCGTAAACCATTATCTGTCACCTAAGGGTTAGTGTGTGTGTATGGGTGTATATGTTAGTGTATATGCACCCCCTTATCTGTCACCTAAGGGTTAGTGTTTGTATGTCTGAGTGTGTGTGTGTGTGTGCACGTACGTGACCGAGAAAACACAAATTATAGATTTATAATGATGTTTTGTCTATTCCTGATTTTATGTTTTAATATTTACTTACAGCCCTTTGCCCAAAGCATTACCATACAATTATCCTAGAGTTATATTTATGTCCAGTGTAGCATAAAAGTGTTAACACTAGAGGAAAAAAAAAGAAAAAAAAACAAAAGTGGAAGGACCAACTTACATTCTTAAGTGAAGTTCAACTGAACATAAAGAGTGGTTACTTAAAAAAGGAATGTTAGGTTATAAAGAAGAGAAAGAAAGGAAAAAAAATACAGAATAAAAAATCAAAAGTATTAAAAAATTAATTAAGTTAACAGTTAATTACTACGTTTTCATGCGGAATTCAAATCGATTTGAGCCCATTTCAAGCTTTCAATACTGCATGAAAACCGGTATTGAAATCGTTTTGAATTACAAGGTCGATTCGGTAAAATCTGGGATCGTATCGGGATCGAATACCATGAAAACACGATGCGAATTGAAATCGACTTGCGGACTTGCGCATTACATCCGACCAAACACTTTTATTACCTGAGCTAACCAATAAATTGGGTTGCTTATAGTGTTTCGATACTTCGTTTTATAAATTTGTTTAAGTTTGTTGTCAAAAGAAGTGATCATTTTTTGTGTTTTTAACCTCGTTAATAATTAAGCAGCTGATCTGTTTGACAATATTGACATTTATAACAGATGACAAAAACGGAATTTTAAAACGTTTTCAAATCGAATTAAATACTGCACATGAAAACGATGACGAATTCAAAACCCGAAATGGACTTAAATCGATTTTAATTCTGCATGAAAACGTAGTAATTGTTTAAATGTTTTAGCTTGATGAAAAAGAACTATTGGAATCATTGTTTATCTTTTGTTTTAGGTTAAAATTGAGTAAGTTAGAGTAAATGACACTTAGATTGTCAATGTCAGTTTTTTTATTGATACTGTTAGAATGTTTATAGATCTCTATCATCTCTAGAACAACTCTTTTGTTATAATTTTCCTCCACACACAATTTTTTGTTTCTTCAAAATTAAAAATATGGCCAAGTTGATTACAATGTTGAGACAATGCACAAGAGTTTTTTCCTAATCTACAATCACTTTTATGTTGTGTTAATCTATCTTTGAGTACTCTAGACGTTTGTCCTATATATACACCATCGCACTCAGAGCAAGGAATACTATATATTACCTTAGATTTTTTCAAACTGTCATCCTTGTGTTTAAGTTTAGTAAAAAGTTTTCCTATTGTTTTAGTGTGTTTAAATGCAATTTTTATTGAATTGTCAGAATGAAACAATTTGGTTATTTTAGTTGCTATACTTTTTATATATGGAAAAGAATAGTAAAAAATAGGAGGATGTTCCATAAATGCACTCATTTCGGGGGTGATGCCGTTATTATCGCTGTCATGGGTGATCACTATTGCTGTATTAAAAATAAGATTGGTTAATAATTTTTTTGGAAAAGAGTTTTTAATTTTAAATTTAATGGCATTTTTTATAAGCAAATATTAGGTACCCCTATGGGGGCTACAATCTCTCCTATTGTCTCACAGTATGTCATGGATGATTTACTTGAAGTCTGTATACCAAAGTTATCTTTTCAAATTCCGTTCTTGAAGAAATACGTTGATGATATTATAACAGCTGTACCAATAGAGGGCATTAACGAAATTCTTGAAGTGTTTAATAGCTATAATGAACACATACAATTTACGGTGGAAAAAGAAAACAACAATAGTGTACCTTTTTTGGACACTAGAGTAATAAGACAAGCAAATAACCAGATCATTCTTGACTGGTATACTAAACCAACCAGCTCAGGCAGGTATATCAACTATTACTCGAGTCATACCACCAAAACAAAAATAAATCTAATATTAGCGGATAATGAGAATCTCACATGCATCATTGGTCCAGAATAACTTAAAAAAACTTTTCAACATATTACTACTTAACTCTTTTCCAAAAAAATTATTAACCAAGCTTATTTTTAATACAGCAATAGTGATCACCCATGACAGCGATAATAACGGCATCACCCCCGAAATGAGTGCATTTATGGAACATCCTCCTATTTTTTACTATTCTTTTCCATATATAAAAAGTATAGCAACTAAAATAACCAAATTGTTTCATTCTGACAATTCAATAAAAATTGCATTTAAACACACTAAAACAATAGGAAAACTTTTTACTAAACTTAAACACAAGGATGACAGTTTGAAAAAATCTAATGTAATATATAGTATGCCTTGCTCTGAGTGCGATGGTGTATATATAGGACAAACGTCTAGCTAGAGTACTCAAAGATAGATTAACACAACATAAAAGTGATTGTAGATTAGGAAAAAACTCTTGTGCATTGTCTCAACATTATAATCAACTTGGCCATATTTTTAATTTTGAAGAAACAAAAATTTTGTGTGTGGAGGCAAATTATAACAAAAGAGTGGTTCTAGAGATGATAGAGATCTATAAACATTCTAACAGTATCAATAAAAAAACTGACATTGACAATCTAAGTGTCATTTACTCTAACTTACTCAATTTTAACCTAAAACAAAAGACAAACAATGATTCCAATAGTTTTTTTTCATCAAGCTAAAACATTTAAACAATAACTGTTAACTTAATTAATTTTTTAATACTTTTGAGTTTTTATTCTGTATTTTTTTTCTTTCTTTCTCTTCTTTATAACCTAACATTCCTTTTTTAAGTAACCACTCTTTATGTTCAGTTGAACTTCACTTAAGAATGTAAGTTGGTCCTTCCACTTTTGTTTTTTTTCCTCTAGTGTTAACACTTTTATGCTACACTGGACATAAATATAACTCTAGGTTAATTGTATGGTAATGCTTTGGGCAAAGGGCTGTAAGTAAATATTAAAACATAAAATCTGGAATAGACAAAACATCATCATAAATCTATAATTTGTGTTTTCTCGGTCACGTACGTGCACACACACACACACTCACACATACAAACACTAACCCTTAGGTGACAGATAAGGGGTGCACATACACTAACATATACACCCATACACACACACTAACCCTTAGGTGACAGATAATGGTTTAAGCACATACCCATACACACGCACACACACACACAAACACTTACCCTTAGGTGACAGATAAGGGTATACCTACACACTCACACAGACATACACGCACATACACACATGCTCTTATGTGAGAGATGAGAGCTCCGTGATCATTAAGACACTACATATTTACTGTTTAATTTTTCACCATCACTAATTTTTCAACTTTGCATATTACGTACACATTCAGTCATAAGAAAATCTATCTTCCAGTTAAGTTAACAATATCTTAACTTTAACCTAGATATGCCCGGACCTTATACTCGCATTCCAAAAAATAACAACTAAATAAATACACATTAAATTAAAAAAAGGAGAAAAAACCCTGAAACGAATAAAGTGGTATAGAAATCCATCCATTCTGTACTAGTCTTACATTTAACAACAATTTTAAAAATGTATCAGCTTAATTATTAAGAAACATTAATATGAATTTTTCAAAAACTAAATGATATCCTGTTACCATACATTGTAAAACTCAGCTGTTGTTGATGTTACCAACTTCTAAATAATGCATTTAGTTGTAAGTATACCTAAAATTGAGAAAGATTTGCTTTTTTTTGATTGTATGTTTTTTTTTTGTTTTCCATATTGTAGACCTGAGGAAGAAAATAAATATTTTCGAAAGCTCGTTAAACTAAGAAGTGTTTCACTTTAATTAGCCCTCTCCTGGACCGATACCCAAGAAATTTAGTACCTTTGTTGTTTAACTGTTCGGCCAAGACTTCCTCCTCCTTATTTATTTATATATATATATATATATATATATATATATATATATATATATATATATATATATATATATATATATATATATATATATATATATATATATATATATATATATATATATATATATATATATATATATATATATATATATATATATATATATATATATATATATATATATATATATACCATCAGGTATAAATTGCCATTGTTAAGTAATAAGAATGACCCAAAAGTCTAATAGAGTTTATGGCTTTATTGCATGTCATTATCCCGTCTCGGGCCAGGTCAGTTTCTTAGATCGTGAAAAATATTATACATGGAACGGAAAATTTAAATTTTAAATGTGCAACGAAAAGTGTTGGCAAATTCAGATTATCGGACATGTAGAATATATTGAGAATAATTGGCGCACGAGTCAAACTTGCTCGTTTGCTTGCGCGACACACACCAATACACGCTGCTTTTTTACAAACCCGTCTCCACTTTGCGCAGCTACAATAAAAAAATCCCCATTACTGTGCGCATCGCTTTGGAATCCACTTCCCGAAGCAACGATAACGAAAATGCCGTCATTGCAGTTTAGTTAAAACAAAAGCATATATGTTTGTCGCGCGAGCCAATCGGCACGTTTGACTCGTAAAATGTATACACAGCGTAAAACGTGTGGAAGTGGTGATTCAAATAATTTAACAAAAGTAAAGGTAGGAAATAGTTGATTTAAAAACATATCTGTATATTTATTTTTTATTGGCCATTTTAAAATATTTATATGGTGCAACAAGCTTAGCTAAACATTTCCAAATATTAAAATTTTTAATAAAGTAAATAAATTATGTTTTAGGATATTATGTCTTATATATACAAATCAATTTACTGCCCTTAAAAACAACATGGCCAACTATTAAAGCTTCATTAATAACAGGCTAACAAGTTTTTGAATGAATTTCATAACAACACTACTAAATACCAATAACAAATATTTTCTTAAACCTATTATTATTGTCACCAAAGGGACTCAAACTGTAAATTACTAAAACCTGGTTTGTCCCGCATCTCCCAATATTTTCCATTATACTCCCATACGTCATCTCTTGGATTAGAAAACCATTTAGGATCATATGGAATATTTAGCTCATCTCTTCTTTTTCGTCTTTCACGTTGTGCATTTTCTAGCTGCAACTTTAAGGATTCAGCTGTATTTAAATCTCCTTCTTCCAGTGCTCTTTGATCTGGTCTAAACCTAAAATTTTAGTGTTATAGTTAGCTTAAAACTTTTAAAATGTTATAAATGTCAACCTTGTATCCGTTGGGGGAAAAGATGCCGCATCTGGACCTAATTCATTTAGTTCAATAGCAAATCTTGTAAAGCCATAGTAATGTTCATAGTTTTCTGGAAGATTTCCAGCTCTCCAAATGCACCTTGCAGATGGAGCTATTCCGCAGTAAATTGCTTCTGACCATTTGCCAAATAAACGTCTAACAGTTTTTCCCATCTCATCATAAACTGCTCCAACAACCTAAAAGTAAAGTAGATAAGAAAAGAAAGCTATAATCTGCGTTCTGTAGTTATTTCAATACCACTAAACAAACCAAGTTTTCAAATAGTAGTCGTGGTTAGTGTCGAAAAAGGTCAAAACATGGCATATTGTAATAGAAGCACACTTGTTTAGGAGGTTATTTTAAGAATTTGACCTGCAGCACGCTCAATTCTAACGTTCTTGAGTCAATATGACGACTATTTTTTTAAATGGCGGACATTTATGATCCATTTTTTATGTAACGTCCGATTTTGATAAACAACGGGTGATTTCTGGCTATTTTAAAGTCACAGAATTCGATAATAATGATATCTTTGGGGATCGGGTTTTTTAAATTTATTAAGTGCACACTGAATATGGTTTTTACAAATTTTCATTAAAAAATATTAAATAGTTACATAGTTATGAATGTAAAGTAAAAATGATTGATCCGGGACTTTTTACACACACACAAATTGTTAAAAAGTTAAAAGTTAATACAAAAAAGTAGGTTAATTATAAAAATTATCACCCTGTATTCTAAAACAAAGCACTTCCGGATAAATATTGTAAGTTATTACATGCTAAAATTTTGGACAGTCTTAAAGAAATGTTCTGTATATTAAACCTTTAATGAATTTTTCACAGAAAGAAACGTTTAAAAAAAATTAATACAAGCATTATTAGAAAATAAAATTGATTCCTTGTTTCTCGTAAACTTTTGTTTGTTATTTTATTTTATTGGCTAATTTATAGGAATTAAGAAAAAAATTAACATTTTTTTTTATAAAGCGGGAACTTACTTCATGTCGTTTTGAAGACCAGTAGCTCGCTTTTGAAAATGTTAGTTTACAGGTTATTTTGCCATTGTCTATTTTTAATTCTCCATATTGGTCAACCCATCGCTGATTACTAAACAAATTATGAACACAGGTAGTTACTTTATTCCAAGTGTAAAGATCTCCTGTTTTTGGTAATAACACATGCACATTTCCTACTGGCTGAAACTCCATACTTTTACCCCAAAACTTAGTTTTAATTCTTGCATCTTGCCAAAAAGTGAAATTTGGGCTTTCTGCGTAACAGGCACTAATGGGTGGATGGTGAGATACTTGTTCAGCTATAAACCTAGTAAAAAAAAATGTACTGTTGCAACTGACCAACTGACTTTTTTCCATTATCACTCTTAACTATTATTTTTTTAAATAGTTTTTATTTTACCATAAAAATAACAAAAATGGAGATATTTAGACAACTATATTTGATAGAGGAAAATAGCAACTTTTTTGTGATTTTAAAAGTGTAAATTAAGTTATTTTGCTTCAAACGCTTATCAAACAATAAATATACATAAAGTATAATATAAAGCACGTCATTTCCTTCAAATTTGTGTTTCAGGTCTTGATCAACTAAGTTTGCTGTTGGACTGGGTAAAACCATAATAATTCATGAAAAGAGAAAAATTAGCTTGATTTCCACACAATGCGTGTTCATATCAAATCCTAGAGTGCTCGTATTACCAAATTGCATGTTAATTTGCGTATTTTAAAAAGCTGTCCCTCGTTTTTAAAGAGGCCTGTTTTAGGCTCAAAACATTAAAAGATATTGGTACATTGGTTTAGAGTTACCAACTCGTGGAAAAGTTCCCGATTCGTGAGAATTTTCAAGGATCGCAGAGAAAAGGAATTTCTTAAGATAAAACTAAAGATTCGTGAAAAAAAATATTTTGCTTATTTTTACTATTTAATTTAATTAACATAGGCAAATTTCACAAGCATAATTTTATTGGTTTTATTTTTTTAATATAAAATTTTAAAAGTTTTACCAAACGTAGTTCAGTTTGTCATAAATTAATATAAAATGTGCTCAATTTAGTACAACTATAGTAAACCGTAACCACGCTCGAAAATGTGAAATATCTATGGGGCCCTATTTAATAACTGACACCCAGTCTATTTTGTTTTAAAACAAACAAAGAAGAAAACAATTTAAAATATTTGGAATAAAAATTACTACAATTACTCTTTTTACAATATAGATTGTATTAAACGATAGTGTTACATTATATACTACAAAACTGAATTGTTTCCTCTCTCTATCCTCTTTTTCGTTCTACCGAAAATTACCTCTATTATTTGTGACTATTTAGAATTTTATGACTAAAAAAATATTGGAACAAAAAGAAAGTTTAATGTCACTTGTGGAAAATTTTGTTTTAAAAGGTTGGCTACATTGCATTGGTTATAAAAGGTCATAATTATTTTTTTTCTATATCAACGAAACCAAATTTTAAAATATATATTTTTAAAGCTTTAAAAAAATATTTATTGCTCAACTGTAACAGCTGACCTCCAATATTCCGTAAACTTGGAATCGAAAGGCTGAATATTCGCTTAGTTTTATTTTTTTATTATTTCTGGCTTCGAGGTAATTAGTCCATTATCGTTCAGAAGTGATTATATTTTAATGTTAAAAATTCAGATTTTGACAGGGTGCCTACTAACCTTGAAAACACTGACATAATCGTTAGATTCTAAACCTTGATTAGCTTTTGTGCAACCCGGGGTTATTCTAGTATTAATTAAAATCTCAATTGTGTTTTTTATTTAGTTTAGACTTTCACTAAAACAAATTTTTGCATTTAAAAAATTAATTTGGGGTTTTGGTCTGAAATATTGGAGTCTTTTATACTTATGGAACTTACTGGCAATTTGTCATTTCCTTTCAAAGAATATCTAACTTAGGAATTTTGAAACTTGGTTGTGGCTGTATGCACGTAAGAATTTAGGGAATGGACAGAATTTGTATTTCGTGCAAATGTTTTTTTTTTGTTTAAAACAATCCTAGCAAAGCGCTTTCGGTATAACCATCATCAGTGCTATCTACAAGCAAGAAATTAACTTTAAAAGTTAATTGAAAAACTGTTTAAATATTTTAAAAGGAAATTGTCAATTTTTTTCTTTTTTTTTTAATTTAATGAATTCTTTAAACTTTTAATTTATTTTTAAGTGAAATTAAACATTACATATAGTAAATCTAGATGAAGTGATAAATTTAGTAAACTTAGTATCGAAAAGGGAATAGGCAGAAGAAAAGTTCAAAACTTACTCGTCGTCAAGCTGGAGTCGTAGCAATTTAAGCAAACAAAACATGTAGTAGGACTTTAGTAAACTATCACATTATTACATAAAATAAAATAAAAGTCAAACAACAGTGAGTTATGTTACATTTTCCTTTATTAAAGGGTTAATTTTTTAAAACAAAAGACTACACAAGTATACCATTTTGTGGAAAGAAGAACATGTGATTATGTTTAGGTTAAGAAACCAGTTGTACTGACATAAAAAAAAGGATAGACAATCATTTTAAGGGTGCAGAAAAGGATGTACTACTCCGAGGTTAGTTGAAGGGAGTCTCGTTGTTGTTAGGAACTGTAAATTTATAATGTTCAAAAGGCTGTGTTTGAGAAATCAAATTAAAATACAATTTTAAATTATGATTATTTGTTTTTAACTTTAATATAATTAAGAAAATCTTTACTTTTGAATAGGACCGTAAATTATAGTAAATTATGACATGTAAAAAAACTTTTTTGAAAAAAGGGGGCGCGTTCAAGAATCAAATTAAAATATTTTTATTTTTACACCCTTAATATGACTAAGAAATTCTTACCTCCAAACAGGAACGTAAATTAAAGTAAACTATGAAAAATGTGAAAAAATTTGTTTGAAAAAACGTGAAAAAAGTTAAAAAGCCCCAACTCCTTCTCCTGATTGTTTTAAATAAAAATTTGCACGAAATACAAAATCTCTTCATTCCCTTAAGGAATTTTGGCAAAAGCGTAAAAGGATATCGCAATAATATATTTTTTTTAATTACAAAAATAATATTTTTTTATTAGTTATTATACCAACTTCCAAGTGGTAAAGTTTTAACGAAAGTGAAAAGAGTAGAACGAACTAAGTTGTAAAAACTATTCTACACAACCGCCGCCCCTCTCCATCCATTTCGCCAAAATTCCTGAACAGTTGGATATTCGTTGAATAAAAGTGAAAAATTTTCCTCTATTTTACATAAAAATGATAAAACAAAAAAATAAATTAATTAAGTTACAGAAATAAGAAAATACATATATAAAGTAAGCGCTCGAGATAATTTGACCCCGTTTTACTGCCCCCAGTTTCTCAAAAATATAAAAAGGCTATCAGTGATGTTTAATGAGTAAAATTACCCCAAGATAAATATATAGGTTTTTAACATGCTTATAAAAAGTCTCAACGAGCACAACTACCCAAACCCATCCCAGACCCCCACGGTCCGTTCAAGCCAAAGCGCAACATATCACACATACATTAAACTTATCTGAGTGTCCTCTTTCACTTTCAACCCCTGTCTCCAACCTCTTTCTACACTATCTTTTTACCTTATCCCACCAAACCCTCTCCCTGACCCACAGCCCCCGCCCCCAAGCCCCAACATACACTACCAAGAGTATCGATTCTACATTTGTTTTTATTAAACTCCTTCAAAGCTCGTCTTTCACTTCCAAATCTTACTTTTCCCTCCCCTACCCCTTTCTACCGTATGTTATCACTTTATCCCACAGACCCCTAAGCTTACCTAAAACTCCCAACGAACACTTTTATGGGTATTGATATCCATGAAAGTGTGAAAGCCTTACTGTTTATATTAATCTTCAAAACGTTTGCTTTTACTGTCCAACCCTTTCCTCAATCTTTTCCTACATGCTACTCTCACCTCATCACACCACACCCCCCCAAACTATCCATCCATCCTACACACTTCCCCCAAAGCTACCAACATACACTTTCATGGGTACCAATTGTCTAGCTGTTTCTATTAAAGACCTTTAATGTCATTCTTTCCTCTAACAAACTTTACCGGGGAAGTATGTGGGGGTTTCGGGGATGGGGAGGATGAGTGGTGTCTGGGAGGAGTGTGGTGAGATAAGGTGAGGGTAGAATGTAGGTAGGGATTGGGAAAAGGGGTGGGCAATAAAAGCAAGTGCTTTAAAGTTTATTAGAAACAATTATGTATCAATACTTATGAAAGTCTCTGTTAAAGAAGTTTATTTAATACATGTGTTGTACTTTGGCTTTTGATCAGCATGTTGAATGCTAACTTTCTGCAAAATTTCAGCAAATTTAGCCGAAAGCCAATTTCCCTTTATAATTTAATTATACTTTCTATAACAAAAAATGTATTCTTTCATTCTCTATTACCGTCTGCTGTTAAAAAAAGCTTGCTGGAGGCAATTTTGAAAACATTTTAGGGCATAACCGTGCGTAAAAGGCAAGGTTTTTAGTTTTTTACTCACTCTCATATGAACATAATTCTTTACATATGTTTAAAAATTATCTTTTAAAATGGAGAAAAAAAATAGATATCTAAAAGTTCGAATGTTCATAAAAATAAGGTAAAAAAATATCATTTAGAAATATTTAAAAAATATTACAATGACTCCTACCTAAAGCCCCTATCTTCCCGAATGCATTCGAATGTCTCTCCTAGTAGGGGATTAAATGGCTTGTTTCCAGCTCGAGTTAATGTACTCGCATACGCGGATACTGCAAAAGCAGCAATTTGAACCATCCTTTCATAGGGGTCGTCGGTACTTGCTGCCCTATCCAAAAGTTCCGAATATTCAAGTTCTTCACAAAGACGTTGTAAAGCATTTAAAGGTTCGTTTAATGCTACTGGCATACTGACTTGGGACAAATCCTTTCCTAAAATTAAAAAAATCCTTCTTATTAATATTCAATACAATGGACTTCTGTAAGAAATAACTTAAAAATAAAAATAAACATTTTAGGAGTTGTTTTAATTAATAATTCAATCGCCTTCTGACGATTGTTACAAGTTAAAACGCATTCTTTTTTAGAAATAAAAAAATAATGTCCAAGGTTAATCTTTAATTTACTTTAGATTATTGTCTAGAATCCTAACACTAGTTAGTGCTCGACGGGCTGGCAATTCGTGGCCTACAGCTTTAAGCAACCAAACGTAAACATGTCTATGTTTGTACACCACGTTAAAATTGATACTTCTGTAAGAAGAAGACTAAATTCTTTTTGCTAAGAAGAAAATCATACACCATTTAATTGATCCCTGAAAAAATCTTACGTCGCCACAAATGAAGGATAACTTTTTAGAAGTCTGGAATGTATTGTTCTAACCAAGAGCCTAAGTATAAAATGTTTAGCATGTACAAAATCCCATTCTAGTTAAACTGGTCTTAAAATATATAGTTTTATAAAACCTATAAAGATTCTTTATTTGAATTTCACAAGAAGTTTTGCTGAAACAGGTCCTAAATTGTTTGCATAGATGAAGAAATGATAAAATGTATTTTGATACCTTACCTATATTTTTGCTCAAAAGATTCCACAGAGACAAACCTCCTGTGTGCGGTCGGGGTACAGGTAGAGTTGTTCGTCTCCCAGTTAAACTTCGCGCTGACAGTTCTGCAAAGAAAAAATGTGTAATTAACATATCTTACCTTTTACAAACGATAATGACAAAAACTTCTTGTAGCCTGATGTACTCTATAGGATTTTGAACAAATAAATACATTAAATTATAAAAGTTCCCAGTGCTTTGGGTGTAAGGAGGGTGACGCGTCTCATATAGCTTCCAATAAATACGAGCAAAATATCACCACACGCCCTATGTCAGACACATGCAAATACTTTCCCCTTTATCTTTGGGTATATCGCCAAAAAATGCTAACTCCACATGGTCTGGTTCTCTTCGCATCGGACAAACACAACACACACACGCTTTATTAAACCAAACACAAGCACCACACACCTACAAATACACATACACACAGGCTTAATCCCAAGGTGTCATTCGAATACTTGCCGAGCGGATGAACGGTGATGAGCCCATTATCATCAAGAACGGAGCCTCTGAGTAGACAGCCTTGCATCTGTAAGGGGCACTGCAGATGTGGACCTATATATTATCCCTATTCGTGGGAACTTTTATGGAAAAACAGAAGGAAACCATAAATATAAAAACAAGCGCGGATCAAAACGCCCGCTTTGTCAAGTGATACGCATCAGCACGACGCAACACTGAGTGCACCAAAAGAGGAAGATAAGGCTGAGTTAACAAACACTGAGGCGACCGAATCTTAACCTTCAAATCTTAGTATAAAGAGGCTTTTCGGTGCGCAGCCACGGAGAGCGGCTAACATCTGTTAGCAATATGACATCAATCATTATAATCATTAATCATTGTAATTGTAACACATTATGATAATACATAAAAAATGTAATGCTTTACAAAAAAAGAGACGAGCACTAACCCAAATAAATCTTACAAAAATAGGTCGCACCTTAATATTAAGAAATAAATTAAAATTACAACCATGAATCATTTTTATTTATTTATTTTTGTAGTTTTAAGGATGTTTAGATTTTTTTAGATTGTAATTTAATTTAAAAGAAACATTTATCTACCCATAAATATTTTTTCCTAAGTTTAAAATAAGTTCTAAACTCTTCAGAAACAACAGTCTACTCGTATGAGTTTAAAACATAGTTTATTTAAGGAAACCGTGTTTCGAAATTGAATGCTGAATGATCAAATTATAATCTTTTATGACAATTTTATAAGAATTTTATTAGGGACCTATTATTAATTTACTGAGGTGAAGACATACACAAACTTCAGTTGTAATTTTTCTACCAACAACCTTTAAATCCATAATGAAGTATTTATTCAACAACTTACCCCCCAGGCCCAAATTTGCTGCTGGACTATGTAATTCTGCTCCCAATTCGGATTCAGAACTAATACTACCTTCTCCGCTTGAAAAAGAGTCTGCTTCTGAACTAGTTTCTGATCTTGTTCGAACCTAAATAACAAAAATAAACATTATATATATTATATATATATATATATATAATTTTATATATATATATATATATATATATATATATATAATATATATATATATATATATATATATAATTTTTTTTTGAGAAAATGTCTATTTCAAATAACTACAAACTCGTTATCCAGTCTAGCATTTGATTACTTCGAGTTTAATTTGACTTTTTCCTGTTTCATCATTAAAAGAGGCATATAAATGGCCCTTAAAATAATATATACTTCATCAATTTCTACGTTAAAATTTAAAAAAATCATACAATACCTTTTGTTTTTAAATTAGTGACAAAATTAAAAATTAGTAGCAAATATTATGAAACTCCAAAATAAAAATAAACAGTGATTTAAAAGTATAAAATACACTATATTAGGTAACTAAATCCAAACTTTGGTAAGCCCACTATTAAAAAGCGCCTAAATGGTTACAGTATATTTTAAATAAACTAAAATAAAAAGAGGTTTCTAACAACACACAACAAAAAAGTATTTATTGTTAAAATTAGGTTAATTTGCTTCTTTTTTTTGAAAAGCGTTGATTAAAAAACTTTTATTTAAAACATTTAGTAGACTTGTTACACAACTTATTTGGGATTGACTTGTTATAGGTATGAAAAATTTAAAGTTGGTTGAAACATTACAATTAAAAAGAAAATTAACATGAAAAGCAGCAAAGTTAATAATTTTCTAAAATGAGAAACTAAAATTGCAAAATAGAAGTTTTGAAATAAGAGGGTATACAAGAAAAATATTTATAACCGAGTACAGGAAGTCCTCTCCTAAATAGAAACAATAAAAGGTGTGGTAAGAAACCATAACTTAGCTTAAAAGAACATCCTGCAGCAATGATAGGTAAAATTAAAAAAAAACATTTTTAAAATGGTAGTATGCGCAAGAATGATAATGTACGTAGAATAAAAGTCTTCCAGATCATCTATTGACGATAAACAAATCCAGATAATAGTACATGCAATTAAAGAAGGAGCATCGAATCCGAATTTAAATGATAGTACTGCCTCAAGAATTACTTTTAACACTGATAAATGTGCTAATGTAAACACATGAAATAACTAAGTGCATAAAACATCATAATGAAAAAGACAATAATACATTTAAAAGGACCAAGCAATTTTAGAATACCAATTTATGGAAAAACAAATCATTTACATACAAGGTACTTACAAAAAAAGTATAAATGTTTGTTAGGCAAAATCAATAAAATATAACTGGAAGACTTAAAAAACTTACATAGTAAAGTTAAAGTCTATATCTATAACTACATTAAAAACAAATATATTCCACTGTATTTCATACTAAACTTCTAGGAGGGTTGCGTTATCTTTTTATTAAAAACAGTAGCAGTTAAAGTAAAAAAGATGGCATAAGAAAAGATGTTTATCTCCTCTTAAGCCATACTGAATGTCATCATCCCACTTCCTGGTGTTTTTTAATGTTTACTACATACTAAAAAATTCCCTGGTCAGAATGTGCATATATTTTATAGACTTCAGTAAATGTCAAATAGAAATAACTAAAATTCCAGAAAGATTGAAAAAGCAGACACACATCAAAGCTCAAATTCGAGTCGATGGTATGTTACGGTTTTGTGAAACTTCAGGAAATCCAGAATACTGTACACAGACTTTGTGTTCATTTAAAATTTGAACAAAGTTTGCTTTATTCTTTACAGAATTACTTCTTAAACTACTAAAGGTATCAAATTTACATAAAATTACCAGCACTTAGGCTTCTCCGTCAAACTGATGAGACCTCGGAAAGTCGATGGCTGTACTGGGATCTTTGTAATGAATAAAGTTGGTGTTTCGCCACATTGACGGAAAGATCAATGAAATTCTACTCGTCTTAGGGTACTTCTCTTGATCTTGACTAAGGATGACAATCGAAGTCGAAACAAGCTAAAAAGTTAGTACAAAACTCATTTTTCATCGGTGTTTGCACCTATGGCAAGAGTCGAATTTGGCTTTTGCGAATTCTGCTTTTCCAGTGTTCTTTTCGTCAACGTGGCGAAACTACACTTTTATACAGTGCGAAGATCCTAGTACAGCTTTCGACTTTCCAAGGTCTCATCAGTTAAAAACTAAAATCAGCTTATTGGGTCATTTCATTTGTTGGTGTTGGTCTATCGGTCTATAAATACATCAATCCATTATTAAAGCAATAAAACAATTTCCAGGACCCGGGAATGTGGCATAGGTTCTTCGATTCTTGGGTCTTGTAAACCTTTTGACTAAATTTGTGGAAAATATGTCTTAAGAAACAAACTCTTTAAGAGATCTTTTAAGGCAGGCAAAGATATTTCTGCACTAGCTCAAATTATAAAAAACAAACAAAAAACCAATAAATTTAATAGTTTTCCCAGCTTTTGGGATTGGTAAACATTTGGCTCAATTGTAGAAAGATAACTGATGGTTTTAAAATGTTAAACGAAGCACAGCAAAGATATGTGCAAAATAATGCTTTGACATGAACATGTGTTTGTGAAAGACTGGAGAAATATTTGTTAGAAAACAATGTGCAATCCAAAAAAAACACTTACCTTAGCATATTAAAGGTAATACTGATTTATGACTTTACCTTTTGCTTGCAGAAGCTCGGATTACAAATGTCCAAAATTGACTATGGTGTTCAGTATGTAGCAGGAAAAAGTTTCTCTGTATCTGATAGGTTATCAAGAAGACCTCTACACCAAGAAAATGATAAAGATTTATTAGAAGACATTTAATGCTCAACTAACGTGACAAATAATAAAATAAACGACAAATTTCATACCAAATGGCATATAAACTAGTGTATCCATGCATAAGAACTAAAAATATTAAAAGTTATATGATATTAGTTTAGAGGTCAAAATATGCGCACCTTCTAAATATAATATACCGCCTAACATCAAGCTGATACATCGAAAATACTTGACTGGATAATGATTTAGGATCAGCCAAAAAAATAGTATTAAAAGAATGGATTACCAAGATTTTTTTTTAATTTTAAAAACATTTTATATTACCTCACTTTCTTCATCTTTTTCGTCATCCCGCTGGAATACAGCCGTTTTGTCTGCAGAGAGATCTTCGGCATCAAAGAACTCTGTAGCACTTACACATGAGGAACTATAGCTTAGTGAAGTATTATATAGATGCCGCTAAAAAAATAATGTAACACTTTTAACAAACTTAACATTGATACACACTTTGGTTCCATATTTTTAACGAACCTGGGTAAATTTAAAATTTTCGGCTTGAATAATATAAATTTAAAAAATTTAAAAAATGCTCTATACAAAAAAAGGTAATTGTTTAGAATCGCGACCATCTATTTGTGGCTATACATTTAGATTTACCAATTTCTAGTGATTTGTTTTATATTTTCCGTGTAAAGACAAATAATTTCTGATTTTTTTTAAATATTAATTTTTGGATTTATCAAAAAAAAAAAAAAATATAGAAAAAGTGACAGTTTGATTCTTTTTAAATTATTTCATTTTTAATGAACTTTCAGAATAAAAATATTTGACAACTCAAAAAAAAATCATGTTAATTTTATATCCCAAAAAAGTGCATCTAAACAATTACCAAAAAAAAAAACTTTAATTAAAATATTCTTAAGGGCTATTAACAAACCAAGGATATGTCCTAAATTACTTAGTTTTCGAAGTACAGGATCTTAAAATTCCATTTGTTTGAAGATGACAGGATTTTAAATATTTGTAAAATTTTATATTAAATTTTTTTATTCATAATGAATACGTTTTTAATCTTTTAGTGAAATTTGTCTCTCCATAAAGATCCTAGTCACTTTATGAGGCGTCGGCATATGATATAAAAGAATCAAGCCTGACTCTGTTTCGTCATTTTGTGTTGTAACATAACCTAACTATATGTAAGGGTCTGCAGTGAAAAAGCAGGTTAGTTTTGGTTAGTTGTACTTAGTTCTGTATTTAACATTAAATAAAAAAAAATTAACGTACGAACTTTAAAATTAGTGAGCTTCTGTTACTCACAATAAGAAGAAACAACACCGGCTCTTTATAATAAGTGATAAGCCTAAGCCTATCGTGAAGTTTTATTATTATATACGATATATAGATACGCCGACGCTTCATAAAACGACTAGAATCTTCGTGAAAAGACTACCACATATAGGAAACAACAATACAAAAAAAAGGTACAGAGTTATTATATTTTGCGAGTTTTCCACTTTTTTATTTATTTTTTTAACCCTGTTCTCCTACGTCCTGCCTTCGCCATTTTATTTCACCACTCACTTAACTCATTAAAAAAATATTTCAGACAATCTATAATTGGGTCTAGTCAAGAAACTTATCCTTTTTACTCTTTTTTGAATTTGAAATCTCAGTTATTAAGCTATTGAGTATATGGAAAAACAAGGGTTAATAAGGAACAAATAAAATTATTAAATATGGTTTTTGGGTGCCTAAATGTAAAAAAAATAATTACAAACTATCTTGAAATTGAAATCTAGGCATAAATATGTAGATAATATTTTTGTAGCGAATACAATTTTCTATAGTTATGACGCCTTTTAAATCTAAAAAAAATATTTTTATTGGAAAATTAATTTTAAAAAATAATTTTAAAAAATTGCATTTTTTTTCTATTTCTGTTTAGATTTTTTACAACTCTTTTTTGAGACAAAATAGGTCGTAGCTAAAAGAATTTTCTTTAAATTTTAACAGAAATATTATTTTTTAAGTTTTTTCATTCATTTTTTTGCGGCTTTTTTTATATATTAAATAATCCACTTGGTTGGGGTTGGATGTCTACAAGATATGGCTAAATGCCTTTTCCTTTTTGCTAGCTATATAGCTTGTAAATTCAAAAGACCGCCAAGCAAACGGTAAGTTAAATAAATTGGGTATTAAATGTAGTATTTTTTAAAAAGAGTGCGCAGGAGTAAATTGCGAATATGCAAGCAATCTTAAAACATCTGAGTACATGAAGATATACATCATAAAATAGACAGCCTAACCAAAACTTTAATTATAATTTTTCTTATTGATGTTTTTTATTCAAGTCCGATAACAGTAAAATATATAGGATGTTCGTTTAATGTTTTAGGCACTAAAAGTAATTTTTACTTAAATTTTTTTATCACTTCTTAAATAAAATAAAAATTTTAAGTATAATTTTTCTTAATGTAGTTTTTTAATCTGCGTCCGATAACAATAAACTATACAAGGTGTTGCATTTAAAAACAAAAAGTTAGGATCATTTCCGGTTGAACCGAAAGTCGACAAAATATGTCATGCAATTAATAAATGCATCAATGTTTGTTATATAAGCAAACCTATTAAAAAAATTGCATTATAAACAATGCAGATGATCGACCGTTTCGGGACTTTCTACTTGCCCTTTATAACACTAAACTATGCTTTAATAAAATCATTTTATAAAACAACTTTTTATTGATTAAAAAACCTTTTTTATAGAAAAAATAAATAAATAAAAAAGCTATAAATGAAAAATTGGCAAAACTAAATGAAAAGTTGCATTTATTTTACAACAAAAAGATTTTTTGTCATTCCAATGGGTAATTTTATGCCCTACAAAAATGCTTATTACATTTTTTTGCAAAAAATGCATAGATTTCGAGATAATTAGGATTTTTTAGAATGATGACAAAAAACCCTTTGTAAATTTTTCATATTAACACACCCAAGACACAATCAATTATAAAATTGCTCTTCCGAATTTGTTTCCTATTGAAAGGGACAGCCTCTATGGAACAAAATAAACAATTAGAATTGTTCCCAAAAATCGTCCAGATATATAAATTGGTAAAGAAAATAAACTAATAGAATAACTCGTTGTGGTTCTTGATTTAAAAATAAAATCAAAAGTTTCCATTGTTAAAAATTTATTTGCGGTCATTAGTCTATTGGACATAAATACATATCTCAATTATTTAAGCTTCTCGTTAAGACTTAAATGTTAAAAATGATATAGTTCGCCATTAGGCGATTTTAATAAAAAAGACAACAACTTGCAGGCAGAAAATAAAAAAATTGATGTCAGTTGAGAAGTGCACTTAAAAACAGATTAAAAAAAGTAGTATTTTGTAAAATAATATATTTTTTTTAAATATTAATCTAAAGCTACTTCCTTACAATATAGGAAGATAATGTATATCGCCTTTGTGGCGCATATCTTATATTCTTCATCATTGTGCGAAATAATTTTGAAACAGTAAAGAATAGTCGATTAAAAAATTGAAGGTAAAATTCAAGAAATAAAAAAAAAATGAAAACTTTAGGAAAAATCAAAAGTGTTAGGTGTCCAGAAAAAAGATCAAAATTGCAACACTTAAGTTTGGTATTTTTGTTTAACAGAAAACTAAAATAAAAGAATTTTTAAAAAATTTAAAAACTAATTAATCTAGAACGAACTTTTACACAACATTTTTTTATAAAACTGATTAAAAAATCGTACTTGGAAATATTTTTAGGATGTTTAGTAGAGTATGTAGGTATATTTTTAAAATGTGGTTTACCTTTTCACTTTCCAAAGAAGAAAGTTCTGTAAGATTAGAAGCTTCGTGAATCTTTAATAATCTATTCTTTAAATCTAAATTTTGTTTTAGGATTTGATTTACATCATCTTTTACATTCATCATATTTTGACTGTTATTATTAAATAAAATACATGGTTCTGCATCTATGGCAGCTTTCAATCGTTCTCGTTCTGTATTTAGTCCATGTATTACTGTTTTCAGGTCTGCAAGAACTAAAAAAAATCAATTAGCAATTAAACATAAAAAATAAAGTTTAACAAATCAGAGCAGAGCACAGCGATTTAAAAGTGAAAGAATTTTAGAAGATAGAAAAAACTATATTAGCCCATTATGTAGGTAATTTTCATGACTTTAATTTGTAACAGGTTGAAAGGTGTTAGAAGTTGTAGAGGGTGATTACCTAAATATGACTATATAGTTTTAGACTCGAAAAAAGTGTGCAGGGGTGGAAGGTGGAGGGTTAAAAGTGCTAAAAATGTGTTTTTCGTTTCTGCAAGCGCCATTGTTAATTTTAGAGGAATACGTAAAAAAGTTTTTTTTAGGTATTAAAAAAAACCTATAATTTGAGCCCGGCTAAAATTGATTTGGTCCACTTGTTTATAAAAAAAAAAAAAAAAAACGTTAAGATAGCCATTTTTTAAAATTGGTTGATAATTATTGCAAAAATATTTTTTTATCAATTTCTGTCATTGCAAAACATAGGTTTTTTAATTCTTAATTAAATGAGCGGTTCTAAAGCATGACCGGATAATTTTTTGCTAAGATAATTGAGTTTTACTGATTTTAGAGCCCTAATCTAGTAGACTTTATCTTTTTTGTTTATAAATATTTTAGGTATTACAAACTGTCTTTTGCTTTTTCAAGACTTATATTTTACTAATTTAGATCAACAAAATAAAACAAAATAATATTAAGTCCTTTGTTTTGAGCCTTGGAGCCGGGGCGCCCCCTGCATAAGTTAAGAATTTTAAACCAAGAAATATGGAAAGCTGGCTTCAAAGCAAATATTTAAAAAAAGAAGTCTCTATGACCAGTAGGAATCGAGTTACCAATTTTTTTTTAAGTAATGTTTAAATTGTTTATAATAATTAAGAATTAATTTGGACGGCATTTAATGGTATAATACTTAAACTTAATATACCGCAAAATAAAAAGTTGTTCTTTTTGTTTTTTATTGCTAAAAGATGTGTGTAAAGTGACTGATACTTTCGTCGGAGCCAGGGAGGTAGTGGTGGGGATAGAAGCTCTCGAACTGACATGCCGAGTTAAAAACTGAAATCGAGAGTTTAAATCAGCGGAGAGCAAACAGAGCCATATCTTTGAGAATTTTTATCGGATCAAGCCCTTTTTGTAATCTGGGGTAGGGCAAAAAGTTATAAATAATGGTATATTAAGTTTCTAAAAATTATCATTATTTTTTTTTTAATTGCGTCTCAGCTTATTTTTAATAGTAATATTGAAGGCACCTTAGAAATCGAAAAGCCAGACTGGTGGTTATGAATCCTCCAATTAAAATGGTATTGGCGAGAGATGAGAGATTAATTAATATATCTAAAACTGAAATTTTAGCTTTAGATTTATTAACTGATATGTCGTCTAATAGAGTCTCAGATAAAAAAAAATAAATATAAATAAAATTAAGTTTAAGTGATTACACAGGCCCACAAAAAAGTGGCGTGTGCTGGGTGTGGGTATAGGATTTTCTGAAGTATTTTTTTTCCGCTAAACACAAATCTGAAGTAAAAATTGGGGGTCAAACAGCAAATAATCAAGAAAAAATCAAGAAAAGACATAATTTCAGATATTAACGATTTTTTTTTAATGTAAAGCGTCAATATCTTAAAAACTATTAACGATTCACAAAACTTTATAGGACATAAACTATGTATTTTTACAAGACCTTTAATTTAAGTAATATAATTGTTTCGTCTAAATGCAATATTTTTCGAGTTATAATCAAATAACCGAATTTTTAGGATTTTTTTAAGGATGCCTCTGAAAAAAATTGAAAATTAATATATTTTATTTTTGAATGTTTATTGCAAATTTTAAGTAATTTGGAATTGAAATAAATAAAATAACTCCATTTTTTTTCAAAAATATTTGTTTTGAAGCCAACTTTCCATATTTCTTGGTTTAAAATTCTTAACTTATGCAGGGAGCTGCAATTGTTTATTAACAAAAAAGTGCCTTTTTTCAAGGCTCAAAACGAAGGACTTAATATTATTTTTTTTTATTTTGTTGATTTAAATTAGTAAAATATAAGTCTTGAAAAAGCAAAAGACAGTTTGTAATACCTAAATTATTTATAAACAAAAAAGATATAGCCTATTAGATTGGGGCTTTAAAATCAGTAAAACTCAATTATCTTAGCAAAAAATTATCCGATCATGCTTTGGAACCTCTCATTTAATTAAGAATTAAAAAAAAACCCATGTTTTGCAATGACAGACATGGTTAAAAAATATTTTTGCAATGGTTATCAACATTTCAAAAAATGGCGATTTTTAACGGTTTTTTTTTACATTTTTTCATAAACAAATGGACCAAATCGAATTTAGCCGAGCTTAAATAATAGGTTTTTTTGATACCTAAAAAAACATTTTAAACGTATTCCTCTAAAATTAACAATGGCGCTTGCAGAGGCGAAAAACACGTTTTTAGCACTTTTAACCCTCCACCCCCCAACCTTGCACACTTTTTTCGAGTCTAAAACTATATAGTCATATTCAGGTAATCACCCTCTACAACTTCTAACACCTTTCAACCTGTTACAAATTAACGTCATAAACAGCCCTTATTTTTACCTACAGACTGGGCTATATCAATAATTAATATAACCAAGTCCAAAACATGCTTGAAAAAATCACAAAAATAATAAGTTATGACATTAATCGATTAAAAGATCAGTGTAGCGTATGTTGACGAAAATACTGCCTAAGGATTAACTTAGCAACTATAAAAGATGCCAATTCAAAAATTCAATTATTCGGTCCACTAAATTAGATTTATTGTCTTTTTCAGATTTAATCTCGTATTTCATAGTTTTTATATGCCCTTAACTACCTTTTTTTATAACCATAATAAGTAATGTAAGTTTTCAATATTTTGCTAAAATATTTCCATGAAATAATAAAAAATTATCAATATGTAATCGATTTTAAATAGTAACTGCCTTAAATAAATTAAAACGACTATGCTTAACTTTGCTAATCTGGCGATTTTAACGCCGGAAAGAGCGCTAATTCCGCATTTTTTTAATAGTAGTGGATCCATCCTATCGGTATCAACCTAGACTACCATTTGTGTACAAAAACTACGTACTAACAAAACTTGTTCCCACAATCAAATTAAACTGACCAACAAAAAAAGGAACAATAATTATCCTTATCCAAACTAAAATGTTACGTCCCTAAATAAAAATTTTAAATAAATAAAAAAGAAATAAACTGTGACATTGCAAACTTCTGCTACGCAGAGGATTGTCATAAATTATTCTTCACAAATATCGGCCATCGTTAAATCCCCCTAAAGGTGGATCCAGCCCCCTTGAGAAGCAGTCATATTTCATTTCTCTCCTTCTAGCTTATTGTGTTTTTATTTTCTTTTAATAGCACATTTTCTTCTTAGAAACCTCTCTACGAAGAATTTTTGATTCTAAATTTAGGACGTTCCTGGGCCACTTTAGGGAGACATTTGAGTTCGTGGAAACCAAAACGACACCTACCTCAAGTTATAATCTACCTAGCGTTAAGAAAGACTTCGCGTAACAGTAGGGCTGCTAACAGGGCACAATAACCTAGAGGACACCTACACAAGATAGGCTCATACAATGGGGACCCAAGTTGCAGAATGTGCGACGAGGGGGAAGAAATAGCCTACCATATTCTGTGCGAAGGTGAATCGTTGAATTACAAAAGACAGGTATTATTTGGGCAACCGAAAATGAGCCCATAGAAATATATCAACCAACCAGTCTCGGGGTTAGACATACTTGTAGAAAGAACAAGACTAATGGGAGGATTGGTATAAGAGATAATGGGAGATTAGGCACAAAAAGCCCAAGAGGCTGCACTGCCTCCGGTACTAAATCAAGACGGCTCCTAGGGAAGAAGAAACCTCTAAATCAACTTTTTTAGAGGAAATAGGCATAAATCACCAATACTTGGTACAGTTGTGACCAATATAAACTTTATCTATGCTTGCAAAGGTAAGGTTTTAGTAACATTTCGTTAAACATATATTTTTTTTAGATAAAATATTGTTACTTAATAACTGAAATAACAATGTTTTTATGCGATAAGATAACCTGCTGAAAACTATTTAAAAAAATATTACTTTCTTACCTGATTTGCCCAAACTTATAAAATCATCTTTTAACTGACTATCGGTAACTAAAGATATTGCATCTGAGTTACTAAAACTGTCTGATGTAAGTGAGTCTGTTGCGGTTTGTGCAGGTAATGGTAAAGATGCACTTATCTGATGAGATGATGTACAAAGTCCCGAAAATGAATTAGCCTAAAAGCAAATTATAAAAGATGTAATTATACACAGCTATTACTAAAATATATGTATGTTATTGACCATGTCAAAAAAAGAGAGGTAAAAGGCATTACAATGATAAAGGGGTTTTATTGTTTCATATGTTTAATTGACTCTAAATATGGAAACACCATGGATTGCTACCATTTACAGTGCGTTTTTAATATAAAAGTGAATCTTTTTACTTTTCAGTTTTTTTTTTAAATTTTAACCTAAATTCTATGCACTTTAAGTTATAAGTTATCACAAAAGTTATTAAAAATTAAATTTTCTATGAAATGTCACCTTCTAAAGGTAAAAACATTTTTTGACAAAAATATATTCAAAAAACAGGTATTCCTTCACAGAAAAAACGGTTTTTCTAAGTCTTTAGGGTTTGTAGAAAGAGAAATATGAATTTTAAAAGTTGGGTACTATCATCTTTTTTCTCTCTAATTTTTAATGGTTTTCTTTAAACTTTTATTAATAAACTACTTTTCCCTATTTTTGCCACCTTTTGACTGGTATACCAATTACTTTTTTTAATAAAATAAACTATTTCTTGTTTCCTTAAAAGTATTAGACAATGTTATGGTTTCAATAACATTAAAATCTTGGACTTTCATTGTCTTTATTTGTTTATTGATATACAACGGTTCAGTTAGTGACGTATCTTTAACCATTTTCAAGTGATAATTAAAAACTATTCTTAAAAGCTACGACTTATATATAATCCGTTGTTCACCGGATTTTTCACGGCTCAGCAACGCCAGATATTCTTAATGTCGATACTAGGCTTGCTAAATACATTTTCATTGTTTACAATTATTACAGCTGTTTTTATTTTTATTTTTTTAGTGGGTTTCATTATAAATAATTTTTTGTAGTAGTTGAAGCCAGATTAAGATTCCTAAATACGATTTACCACAAAAACACCAGTACAAATTAAACAAATTTTACAGTAAACTACCAATCACTCAGACTGTCCACATAAAGACTATAATTAACATGTTCTCTCAAACCCTTTCGGAAACAAAGAAACATCCTTTAGGAAATAGGTTAAACTTTGTCATAGTCTCAGAACTTACACCTACTCCAGAGGTGATAAATTCTGTAGAAACGATACGACTCCAGGGACTACATGCGAAAGAACTTCAACCCCACCAATATCGGTCAAAATAAATTAGTAGCTCTTAAAAACCTTCAAAATGATAAATCTATCAAAATTCTCTTCAGGGAATGCCACTGTAGTCATGGATACAATCACTTATGATCGGAAAATAGACGAAGTTCTTCGGAGAGGCAAGTAGAGATCTCTTGATCAAGATCCAACTACATCAATAGAGAACAAAATTTACAGGATACTAAGGAAATACATCAAAGTCATTTTAGAACTGATTAAATCAATAATATGTCGTTTTTTGCTAAAAACTCTAGTGATTTTGTTGAGATTCTTAAAAATGTAGAAATAGGACCAGACAATACTTTTGTAAGTTTTGATGTAAAAACTTTGTATACAAATGTGACAGTAAAAGAATCGTTATACATTATTCTAGCCAAGCCCAAAGAAGATGACACACTAGTACAACGCACCACCCTGCTGCTGTATGGAGTGATGGAGTTATTGTAGCTGTGCCTCCTTGGTTCCTACTATCAAGTGAAAGTTGAGTACTATGCGCAGGATAATGGACTTCCCATGGGTTCATCGCTATCTCCAGTGGAAGCAAAAATTTATATGGAATAGTTTTAGGAACACGCAATTAAAACTGCACTAATTAAATCAAAAGTTTGGCTAAGATATGTTGATGATACTTTTTTTTCTGCGTTCTTGCCAAACGAAATAATGGACATATATGAACCTCAGTATACAGAAAACCAACCCACACTGGACAATATTTACAACAAAACTCTAATCACTCTAAAGGAACGAATCAAGGGGTCATAGGTACTTTATATAACCACGTAGTGACCTTATGTAACAGTAAGAAATCCCTGCAAGGTAAAAAACTAATATAACTAGGGTTCTTAAGCTGAACGGCTACAGTGAGACACTGGTTTAGAAAACAATCGACAAATATCAAAATAAGACAAAAAACTCTAACTTGAACACGACTCCAAAAAACCAAATATTTATAACAATTTCGTATATTAAAGGAACATGGAAAAGATTCGCAGACCAGCATTTGAATCCCAAATCACTCTAAGAAGTATTCTTACTAAGACGAGACCGGACAACAATATTTCAAAAAATGTAACTACCAAATTCCCTGTGAATGAGGTGAAACGTCGAAGTCGGGGATTGCCGAACACGCATAGTCAAAATAATACCGCATACAACAATCGGAGGCAAAAATTATTCATAAAGAAACCCACTAAAAAAAAGAAAATTTAAAGAAGCTGTAATAATTGTAAAAAACCAAAATGTATGTAGGAAGCCTAGTATCGATATTCCGAATATCTACCACCCATTGCTGAACCCTGAAAATTCGGCCAAGCTAGGGTGAACAACGGATAGTATATTTGTCGTAGCTTTAAAGAATAGTTTTTAGTTATCTCTTGAAAACGGTTGGACATACTTTACTAATCAAAACGTTGTGTATCCATTAAAAGATATTTTTGTCCTTATTGTAATTATGATTTTAAAGATGTAAACGGATTTTGACTGACTTTTTGGATACAAGTAGGTCTCGGACGATGCAATTGTAAAATGTACTTCTATTACCTCCGAGAATATCATACTAAAATTTAGTGTTTGCCCAAAAATTCAAACTTAGTAGGTTATAGCAAAATACCAGCTTGCTTAGTAAATCAAGCCTTGTATTTTCACGTTCTCATCTATTATTAATTTTATTGTCTAAAAATTTTGTTCTCAACATTTTTTTTGTGTTTACTAGCATAAATAATGAATTAATATTTTTTTATTACTCACAGATAAAGGAGATGTATTGCCAGTGTCCACCACAGTTGAAGTTTTACTAAACTGTATACTAAGATCAACGCTGCCGCTTTTCGAAGATTTCTTTTTCCTTAAGCCAAATTTTTTCCGATCTTTTTTTACATTTGGTGACGGAGCTTCGGTATTCTAAAAACACACATTTTTTAATTGTCAAAATAAAATAATCATTTTGTGATAATTTGTAATACAATGATTATACCAAGAAAAAAACATCACCACAGGTGATTCGAAAAATACTTCGAAACTTCGAAAAATAAATACATTCTGACAATCTTGACAAAAAAGCGAAACTATACTTCATGGTGTTAATTAAGTATGCTAATGTTGATTAATTTCCTTTTCATAAAATCGTAACTGTCAAACTAAAACACACACAACAACTCTTTTTTTTTTTTAATCCAAAAAATTTAAATCAATTGACCTTTAAAGCCAAAATCGTGGTGTCATTTTTCCTGCAATAAAAGTTATGTCTAATTTCTTTTTTATTTTTATTAAAATCGATATAAGTGGAAAAACTTCAGAGTAGGCTTTTGGGTTATTTTAATTGCTAAATAACCAAATCCTAATAGATCGAATAAAACTGACTATATATATATATATATATATATATATATATATATATATATATATATATATATATATATATATATATATATATATATATAAATATATATATATATATATATATATATATATATATATATATATATATATATATATATATATATATATATATATATATATTATTATATATATATAATATATATATATATATATATATATATATATATATATAATATAATATATATATATATATATATATATATATATATATATATATATATATATATATATATATATATATATATATATATATATATAATATATATATATATATATATATATATATATATATATATATATATATATATATATATATATATATATATATATATATATATATATATATATATATATATATATATATATATATATATATATACTCTTCGGATAAACGTACGTCATACAAATTTGCGTCTTTTAGTTATTTAGCATTGCTTTTCCACTTATTATCCTTAAGTGACCAACCTTAAAATAGCAAGAAAAAACTCTAAACTTTTAAATAATAGACCGTGTTTTTTTTTAATCCTGTGACAAAGCCAGATTTTTGATAATCCAAGCTCACAGGAAGTTTTTCCCAAATCCTAGTTACGAAAATTGGCAGGATAGCATCCATGCAAGAAATCAGTATAACCAAACTATCTCAGAAGACAAAGACCGTTTTAACAATCGGATAAAAGATAAAAGGTTTGTTCTCACAGAAAATCTATAACAAGTTTGTGACAGTTTTCAAACCGACGTGAATGCGCATGTCCATTTCTGATCGGTTTCAAACCAGTTGTGTGAACAGTTGACTGATAAAAAAAAGCTATCAGCGGTTAACTTCAGGTTCGTTTTTGACATGAATTTTGTTTTGGTTCGAAATGGATAACCATATAAATTATTTTTTTGTTAAATTGATAAACAATCATTCCAAAAAAAAAGTTTTTTCGGCCTGATCCTTTGCTCTACAAGTCCGAGTCCGTTTCTGTAACGAAAAAGTCCGAATTATCCGAAAAATCATCAATCATTTTTTTATGTCTTGTCTTTTTAATACCAATAAATATAGATAGAAACAACAAAACTCAAAGAACAACAAACAAACACTACTACCAGAGTTTTTTTTAAATAAACTCTGCACTACTAGCAAAAAATAAGGTAAAAAAATATTTCTACTGAGTTCTGCGCATGCTTCCGATAATTTACTTGTAATGGATCCGCAAACTCTCCTGACAGTTTGAAAACCATCAGCAAAACCTGTGAGAACAACACCCAAGTGTTTCCAAACAATCCAAAAACTTTTGTGTGAACGCGGACAGTTGATTGCGCCGAATCCTGACAGTTTCTGACTGTTTCTGACTTCTGTGAGAACAAACCTATTGTCTTCACTTGCGCGAATCAGGGACCGCGGAAGTACTTTTGGACGGGGGGGCTTGTTCAACGACAAACGCAACCGTCCTCCCCTGCACCGGATAGTTATTAGTTTTTATTTATTTTAAGATTTTTACTATATGAAAATTAAGTCAAACGACTGTTCAGTTGTAGGAGAAGCGATCGCATTAAACATTTTAAATCCAACCCCCACCTGATGGAATAGAATAGCCCAGTGTTTCCCAAAGTGTGGGTCGCGACCCCCTGGGGGGTCGCAATGAGGTACTAGGGGGGTCGCCGGAAATTTCCAAAATAAGACAAAAACACTACTTTGTTAAAATATGTATTTTTATTTTAATAAAGCCGTAAATAAAAATTAACAATTAATTATCAAACGAAACATAAAAAACTAAATATTAAAAGTTCTTAAAAAGTCCTTAAAAATAAAAGAAAAAATAAAGTCAAATATTACAATGTTAATGAGACCCATGCGCCTGTTTTTTGAAACTAGTCTTTCAAATCTAGGCTGTGTATTTGAGACACACACAATTATATCGTTTTCAAGTACGAGACGATTTCTCACTTTTGTTTTAATGGCAGTCATAGACGAGAAACTTAACTCACATAAATATGATGTTACAAATGGAACCAAACATTTTACAGCTTCATTCGCCAACTGAGGGTATTCCTGCATCTTTTTGGTCCAAAATTCGTCCGGGTTCTGGGAAAAAATTGAAGCTTGAACATTCCATCACTTGATATTTCAATAAGTTGTTCTTTCATGTTTATTGGTATTTCAGCATGTTGAAAGGAATCGGCTAAAAACGGATTCAGTATGCATCTGCAACTGTCGTAACTGTTTTGAATTTCTTCGGGAAATAATCACAGAGCTTTTGTTTTAAATTAAGCAAAGTAACTTGCATGCCTGCAAAAACTTGTTCAAAATTTGTAGCATTGTAACATACATTTTCTATAATTTCCTAAATGCACTGGAATGAATCGAGCTGCTTTTTGCCAAGTGAAGTTGACCATAAATCGATTTTTCTTATAAACCCCTTTAATTTTATCTGTGGCTGTAATTATATTAATGTCGCGACCTTGCAAATTACTGTTCAAAATATTTAATTGTTCGAAAATATCAGCAAGGAAACCTAGTTTCAAAAGCCAAATAGGATCGGAAAATTGATTTTCATATGGGGACTTCTCATCTTTCAAATACATTAAAAGCTCTGCTCTTAAGTGAAATACTCTTTTTAAGACGTTGCCCCTTGAAAGCCACCTTACTTCGGTGTGATAAAGAAGATTTTGAAATATAGCACCCATGTCTTCGCAGATTTTTCGAAAAATACGGGTCTGTAAAGCTTTTCCTTTAATGGAATTTACAACTTTAATGATGGTTTTCATAACACAGTCCATTTCAGGAGGTAAAGCTTTTGACGCCAGAGCTTCTCGATGTAAAAAACAATGTCTCCATGTGGCATTAGGCATTATTTCTTGTAATCTGACGACAAGACCAGATTGATGTCCTGTCATAGCTTTAGCGCCATCCGTGCATATAGCAATACATTTTCCCCAGTCAATAACATATTTACTTGTGCGTTTCACAAAACTGTCGAATAAACATTTTCCAGTGGTATTGGTCTCCAATGGGGAACAAAATAAAATATCTTCTTGAATGCCATTATTTGTATCATATCTTACAAACGTAATAAATTGGGCACAGTTAGATATATCCGTGGATTCGTCCATTTGAAGAGAGAAGTACGTGCATTTATTAAGATTTTCCACAACTTGCGCTTGAATATCTTCTGCCATATCACTAATTCTTCTTTGGATAGTATTATTTGACAGAGGTATTGTTTTTAACTTTGCAGCCTCTTTTTCACCGATCATTATATGTACCATTTCAACAGTGCTGGCAAAATCAGATTTTCAGCAATTGTGTGCGGATTACTAGTTTTGGCAACGCGATAAGCAACTTTATAACTTGCTAATAATGCTTTTTCGTTAGTGGTGGTTGCCAATTGAAAAGTATCTTGCTGTTTGTGAAGGACGTTCAGCTTTCTTTCAAAGAATTCTACGGGTTTGTCTTTTTTATCTGGATGTTTGCTATTTAAATGTCGAAGTAACTTTGATGGCTTCATGCTTTCGTTTGACAATACTTCTCCACAAATAACACATTGTGGTTTATTGGAAATAATGGTAAAACCATATTTAAGATAATCATCACTGTAAAGTCTGTTTTTTTTTTTATTACTGCCACTTTCAGACGTAGATGGTTCTGCACTTCTTTTTAAAAACTTATCCATAATTTGTAATTTATCGTAGACGTAAATACGTAAACGGGAATACGTAAGTCGCAAAATATTTACTCATTACTTAATACCGCTGCATTCGCCACAACGCGCTCTTTCGAACTGAGGTCTCATTGCACATCGCCGCTTATATAAAGCCGAAACGAGGCTACGAGAACGTTCCAGAGTGCCATCTACTAGCGAAGTAAGGAGTAGAGCCTTCGCGAATATCATGGAAAAGTATTGCGATGTAGACACAAACAAAGACGTCGCGGTGTACAATGTGCAGTCGACTTTTTATTATTTATTTTTATTGTAAATGCTAGTCTGGCAGAAGTACTACTAGTTTACTAGTGGAACAGATCGCAATTATTAAAATAATTGTTGAATTTTTTAAATGTATTTAGTTTGAACTTAAACAGTAAAGTAAAATAAAATTTGAGAAACCATCAGTTGTAAATTAGGCACGCTATTTTTGTCGCTATTTTGGTTTGGGTGATGAGTAGGGGGTCGTGAACAATTTTTTTAACAAAAAGGGGTCGCGCTTTAGATAAGTTTGGGAAACACTGGAATAGCCGATACCCCGAGAGGAATTCATTATATTCTTAAACTTTTTGATAGTTATGATAATTAAAACATATTTTAAAACCGTCAGGGTATAGTGGGCTAAGCCGGGCCGCGGCCGCCGGCTGATTTGGAAAATAAGCCTTAAACTAATCTTGGATTCGCGCGGCAAAATATTGTCCAATTTAATGCCTCCAAAACACATTCATGTTTGCTGTCGCGAAAACATGTTACATATAAGCGGCCAAGTTCTGCAGTACAGAGTTACTTAATCTTGTCCGCGTTACCATGCATAATCTCAAATGGCACAAACACATTACATCCATAACCTCAGCTTCAAAGATTCCTCTTTCCAGCCAGAAAGTATTTATTTTCTTCCAATCTGTATACTCCATATGTATCCAAAATCAGACCATCTTCAGAATATTGTTCTCATATCTGGGGAATGGCGTCTCCTGAAACTTTTAGCATTTTCGCTTCCATTCCAAGAAGAGCTGTTCGTCTTATTAATGATCCCACGCATACATAAAAGCTTTCGCCTCTTGCCCACCGATGGGCTGTGGGGATCTGCCGCTCTTTTATAGATTTTTCCACAGCTTCTGCTCCGAGAAGTGGGCCAGTATAATTCCTTCTCTGGCAGCTCCCAACAGAGCAACAGGTAGTGCAACTTTTATGCATCCTTTTACAGTTTAACTAGAGAGGCCCCGAACTTCCCATTTTCTTCGTTCCTTCATCCCTGTGTCCAGACTATGGAACCTGCTACCCGCAGAAGATTTTCCTGCTCACCCAAATATCCAAATATTTAAGTCCCGTGTGAATAAACTCCCTCTTGCCAAAATTAAGACACCCACGGTACGTTAGTATTTAGGCCTCAGCCTTTGTGGACTGTCCCAAGATTAAAAAAAATTGTATAATAAAATCTACGCTGTTACTATTTATACGTGTACTGTATGAATAACCAATAATTATTCATCCGGGTATATTTTTTTTTTTTTTTTTTAATAAAAACTTTTTCGATAATCAGATTGTCTATATAACAAGTTATATAAATATGATTGATAAGATGAATAGTAAAGGAGATATAAACGAAAATTCTGACCAAAAATTTCAGTCCAAAATAGGAAATTTTTTTATTAACGAATTTTTGGGTTTTTTTTATTAAAAACTATTTATTTTATTCACTTGAATCCCAAATCACTCATAATTTGCAGAAAAAATCCAAAAATACAAAATTTTTAATTTTCAAATTTTTTCAGGGGTTTGATAAAATCCTAAAAATTCGGTTTTTTGATTACAGCTCCAAAAGTATTAAGTTTATGCAAAAAAAACTAAAATAAAACCTTGTAAAAATACAAAATTTATGTCATATAAAATTTCGTGTAGCTTTTATAGTGTTTGAGATATTGACGTTTTAATTTAAAAAAAATCGTTATTATCGCAAAAACTATAGGAATTTTTATAAAACAAAAAAAAGCTTTTTAAATTGTTTTTATTTGTTATATAAACATTTTTAATAAGATAAATAATAAAGGAGATATAAACGAAAATATGATTTTGACCAAAAATTTTAGTCCAAAAAAATATTGTTTTTTAATAAAGTATTTTTTGAGATTTTTTTTATTAAGTCATCCTAAAATCATTTATTTTATTCATATGAATTCCAAATCACTTAAAATTTGCAGAAAAAATCCAAAAATATATATTTTTTAATTTTCGATTTTTGATTATAACTCGAAAAGTATTTCATTTAGAAAAAAATATATATAACTGAAAGTTAAAGGTCTTGTAAAAATACAAAATTAATGTTATATAAAGTTTCGTATATCTTTAATAGTTTTGATTAGTTCTGATTATGTAGAATTTGTTTAAATTTGTAAATAAATTATTAAATAAAAAAAAACTCCAGGTGGAGCAACTTACAAAAAAAATTTGCCCCAAACATAAAGGACACATTTGTACATAATTACCGGTATAATAAAATAATGTTATTCTTCTGGTACCCGAATGAATAAATATAAATTATTCGTCCGGTACCCGAATTAATAATTATAAATTATTCGTACAGTACCTGGATTATGAATTATAAATTATTCGTACAGTAGTTGGTTCTGATTAGTTCTGAATAGTTCTAGTTAGTTACAATTTTTTAAATTTGTAAATAAAATTATTAATTTTTTTAAATTAAAAAAAAAATAATTTAAATTTTTTGATGCATTCTGTATATTTCAAATATATGTATATTTAAATAAACTTCATAACCACATAATATACCCTTGACCAAACTTTTATTTCTTTATACAGGGTGTAACTAAATAAGTGTAAAACATTTAAGGAGGTGATTCCTCATCGAAAAAAAGATAGGATCTTTCATATAAAGAAATTTCAGTGGAGCATCCCTTGTTAAGATACAGCCCCTTAAAGGGGGTACATAAAATTTGTATAAAAATTTTTTTCACAAGCACTAAAAAAGTTACAATATTGAAATTAACCTGACGTTTTGTACTACCAAAAAGACACTTAACCAGTCATTTATTTGGTTTACCCCATGGTTGTAAGGGGTGGAAAACGCAACAATAAATCCAGTTCGCATTTATGACGATGTATCTCTGTAGTTCGTAAAATAATTTTTTGCTGCAAACTGGTTTATTTTGGGCAAAAAACCCAAGAGACATTTTTTGTTTAAAATGAAACAGGCTATCGGAAATACATTTTTAAATGGTAAACAAATAATAAGACAAAAAGTTACATTGGAAATAAATTTTAGGGGTTGCGTTTTCCACCCCTTACAACCATGGGGTAAACCAAATAAATGACTGGTTAAGTGTCTTTTTGGTAGTACAAAACGTCAGGTTAATTTCAATATTGTAACTTTTTTAGTGCTTGTGAAAAAAATTGTTATACAAATTTTATGTACCCCTTTAAGGGGCTGTATCTTAACAAGGGATGCTCCAATGAAATTTCTTTATATGAAAGATCCTATCTTTTTTTCGATGAGGAATCACCTCCTTAAATGTTTTACACTTATTTAATTACACCCTGTATACATAAATAAATTTGCTACAATTTCGTCTGTTACCTGGAGTAATAATTATAAATTATTTATACAGTACCCGGATTAATAATAATAAATTATTCGTCGAGTTCCCGGATGACTAGATTTGTCCTAAAAACTAAGCTATTTAGGACCTGTGATTTTATGAAATTTTTGTCTTAAAATTAAGTAAAAAGTAAAACACTCCATTTTGGCCACATACTTAATTACCACCCTGTATACCATTACATCTAAAAATAATAATTTTAAATCATCTTACTTCTACACTAATTGTGTTTTCAATTTGCTGTAATACTGAATTCATTTTTTCCAAATGCTGCTCTATTTCAGCGGCGTTTCTTTGAAACTTTTCTAAAGATGAAACCGACTCTTGTAACCATAAACTTAGGCGACCATTATTACTGGAAATACTTTTCATTCTTCTTGTAAGATGTGCGTCTGGGGTAACCATATCGGCAGTTCTTAAACTATCTAAAGAAAGATAAAGGGCAAATATAATACAAAATATAGGTCTGCGACAGAAAAAAGTACCGATTAATATAAAGGGTAACCATAAAAATGAGGTACTTGCGCGTTTATCATCGTTTAACACAAAACAATATCAACTTTTTTACTTGAAATCTAACTTTGCATATTCTTTTACTATTGTAGTCTAAAACAAGTTTTTTTTCAACAACATATTACAAAACAAAGGAACGTTAAAACAATGAATTTATTGGATTTATTGGAAAGAAATAAGTATTTTCTTTTAAAATAACGGACAGAAAAGTGATTTAATTATACTTTTCATTTTTATTTTAGTGGCAAATATTTGCATTTTCTTGTACAAAGCCCTATTTCTGCTAAATGTTAAAGGCCATTAGGTACTTTTTACTTTTCAGTGGTAAAGATCCTTATATAACATATAACAGTAGCTTTAACTAAAATTGCAAATTCTTTGTAGTATACTTAACTCTTAACTGTCTTTAGGTTTTCTGCACAATACCAAGAATGCTGGATATATAAAAAAGTATTGCTGACATTTTAAATTAAAAGGCAGTTGTCCTTAAAAATAATAATTAATGCAAAGTGGAAATCTCCCCAAGGCGATTAACTGTAAAAACTTTTCACTCCACGGTTAATTTTCGTTGTGTTATTATGAGGCTTAAAATTATTTATTTTGTACGCCTTATCATTTAATATTTTTCTCTTATTTTCAGGCAAATAAAATTATGTATTATTATTTAAATCTTGCATTACTAAAAGCATACACAATTAAAACTGCTTATGAGGGACCAAAATAATATGCCTATTGTTATTTACAATCCTGGTTTGTATTTTATTCTCTTTTCAAATTCTTCCTAGTTGTGAGTTTTATCAAATTTCAAAAAAAATCGCTACATGTAAAAAGTGTCGAAATAATTTATCCTCTGGGGAGACCTGCTGTTGTCAATATTAATTACTCAGAAGCTTGCTATAACAACAACCACTTTTTTTCGGAAATAATCCTAAGGATTAACTAGAAAGAACTTGTCAAATGTGTCATTATTTTTTACACTTTTTCCTTGTTTCTAGTGGGCGTAACGTTTTCGGAGCAAATCTCTCGCAAGTCTGAATCAAAATACGGGGAAATAATTCCCACTTGCGATTTAAAAAAACATTTTCCCTCGGCCAAGGCTTAGGGAAAATTACATACCTGGAAAAAATTTTCGAAAATATTTCATGCTTGAGGGAGATTATAACTGAAAATTCACCTTAGAGTTTTCGGGGAAACAGTGCTAAAAACCGTATTCACTCTTGCATTATTTTTAAAAAACATCTCATTAGCACGGCTATGATGTTTGCTTAAAATTCTTTTAAACCAGTTATACCATTACCCAATTATGCAGTTTTACAACTTAAATTTTCTCTAGAGACGTTAGGTAAATGATTTAAAATTGTTTTGAAAATCCTTTACTTCCGCTTAAAGAATAACATAGTTTAAAATAAAACAAATAATTTAACACCTTTAAAACCTATTCACAATAAGTACGACTATGCATTAATTCAAATTCAAGTGAAATCAATTATTTCAGCTCTTAAATGTTTTATTTTAAATATGTTTATGTCAGTGAAGACATATTCCCACACGAGTCAGGCATTCCAATTTATTACACCAATAGATGAAAAGCCTGTCTCCGCCAGGCGAGAGACAATATTAAGTAGCCTCTGTCTCCGTAAGACGCCTTCCGTACGGCTAACGGCAAAAAAACACATTTTTGCTCCTATTTTTGTCCCGGGGACGAAATTTAAAAAACAGGCTTCGTTAGGTTCTAGCCACTACTAAAGACTACCAGTGTGCCAAATTTCATGATTTTAGCTCAAGCCATAACTTCAGAATCACGTGGACAGACAAATAAATATATATACCTACCTACATATAAATATATCCACATTAGCAAATTATATATATAGATTTCCATAAAACCCTCCTAATGAACTTACTATGTACTCCTTCAACCGTGGCAAACAATTTTCCTACATCTGTGCCATAGGTTAGTATATGCTGCCGATAAAGCCGATGTGCAGTTAGCTGCTGTACCCAACTACGAAATACCTCATCCACTTTAGCTTTTAAATGATAAATAAACTCTTCAGCATCGATATCAATACGACGTCGGGAAGTTTTTGTTGTAATCACAGACAACCCTATATCTAGGGTACCATGGATTTTTCCTTTATTTATGTCTACTGGGCTTTTTCCATATACCAGTATTCCCTTCTCAAGAACAAAATAACGCTAAAAAAGACAAATATTGATAAACTATGTGCCGATAAAAAAATATTATGATACTAAATTTCGATTTCTGTATGTTATGAATAATGCCTTATCTGCCCCAAAACACTGAGTTGTTAAATGTACAACGTGGCTGGTATGTTTTTGCTGAAAACTCTGGAAACAAATATATATAATAAGAATCGAGGTATGCTTCTTCTTAGAAAGGTTCAGAAACTTTGTTTAATAAAAAAAACTTTTTTTCCACATTTTGTTTAACAAATGGTCCTGATCTTTCTTAGAGGAAGCATATCTCGATTTTGGTTATATACCATTTTCTAAAGGGTTTCCAGCAAAGACAGGCCTGCCTCCTTGTAAAAAAATGTCGCATTAAGAAAGTGAAAAAATGTAGGCAACTTCAACTTTTTTAAATGGAACACCCTTTATATTATGCGCTACAACGAAAGATTTTTTTCTGATTACAAATATATATACATTGGTGATATTTGAGTGAACCATTTTTGAGATATTTCAGCTTAAATTATAAATAAATTGAAAAAAAAACATATTGAAAACATATGAAGAAAGCAATGGAAACAATAAAACTGTTATGATAAATTGGACGTCCCGATATTATAAGAGTTTTATATTAGTATTAAAAAAGCTATAAAAACAATAAAATTGTTATGTTGCTGAATTTGGTGAGGGTTTTCTCTAAACCAATAATGTTTATTCTTGCGATTAAACATTCCTGCTATAGTGAAGGAAGACTCGTCGGCGAATAGAATTTTATTTAAATACATTCTGATGTATAAGCTAGCTATTTCCAAAGCATACTCAGCTCGGTCGTGCATGTTTCAGAAATATTCTAGACGGACATAAATTTATAAGGATAAAATCTGTAAACTTTTAGAGTTAAATACATTTTATAATCTGTTCTATTAAGTACAGATGCCGCATCCAAGATTGATATTTAGTATAATAATTATCCTGGAAAAAAGCAATAAAAATTATTCACGTCAAATTTGTCATAACAATTTTATTGTTTCCATGGCTTTCTTGATACTAATAGATTTTTTTTTCAATTAATTTATAATTTAAGCTAAAATATCTTAAAAATGGTTCACTCAAATATCATCAATGTATATATGTGAGGTGTTAGTAATCTGAATCAGCTGAAACCAGAACTCGAGGAGTGGATTTACATCCACGACCTCCCTCTCCACTGCGTAAATCTGCAGTTGAAAGAGGCTAAGGAGTCTGGAGGACCTTAAAGATCTAGGGCATCGTCACGTCGTCACGATGTCCATAAGTTTATATAATTATATATATATATATATATATTTTATATATATATATATATATATATATATATATATATATATATATATATATATATATATATATATATATATATATATATATATATATATATAAATAAAAAAAAGATCTTTCGATATAGGGTGTTCCATTTAAAAAAGTTAAAGTTGCCTATATTTTTACACTTTGTTAATGCGATATTTTTTTACTGGTAATTTTAAAAGATAATATGGAAAAAACCTACAATTTTTATATATAACATTTTTATCTTCAAAAGATCAATCAAAGACCCTGTACATCTAACCAAAAACATATAAGATTTGGTATACAATGTACAAGTGGAGCAGGAATATTACATAAAAAATCATTCTCGGCATTAGATCGCATAAATTGGAATTACTACTACTACGACGTTTCGCACTAGATTAGACACGGCATCTTAAGCAACATTTACTGCACGAGGTCAGGATCATGTTTTTATACATAAATTGTACTTGTTAAACTATGACTTGTTGCAATTAGGTTTCCAAGCCCTGTTAAGGATGTTAGGATGTTTGGACATTTTGGCAGATTATTTAATTTTTTCTTTTGCACTATGTTGTTATTAACACAAGAACTTCGGTTTGTTTTACTTTTATATTGTGACGGATTGAAGGCTGATGCTCAGCTACATCGTTCTTTAAGCCTAACATATTATATGGGTCATAATTTATGACGTAATAACAAGTTGAAAAAAGTAACTGAATTATTACCGGAACGTTGAAAGGTTTTTATTTGTTAAACCGGTCTATAGCTGTTAATGTTATAACTAAATAAACCTATATATTTATTTACGCATGTCATATGATTTTATGTACATTTTTAAAGCTTCATTCTGTTATATTTCAAAATCCTTGCAGACCAGACCTGCTGTTGTCAGGTCTTGACATGTATAATATGTAATGAAAAAATATAGTGGAAATGTAGGTATGGGTATGACCAAAAACTCTAAGTGGATTATAAATATCAATAAATATTATAATAAATAATAATTAGAAATAATAATTTGGGGTAATTGTCTCGAAAGTTGCAACAACGCCGAATCGACCAATTTTGGTTATTCGGGGGCACATATCACGAATCTGGAAGAATTTTTAGTCGGAAACGTTTCGTTGTCAAGATATCTATATCTATATTTGCCCTTCTTTTTGCACACAATTCTTAATTTTACCACTAAATTGGCACACAAAATTAATAAATACCATTTAAAAACGTCTTTTTATATTTATTTTACGTTGTGTCTAGAGTCCCGACTCGGGATCTATGTCCAGTACCGAATAACGTCATTAAATGATGTCATCGCAGTCGGGATTCGCATACGGTCCCCAAGATAACGGTCCCGAGTCCCGACTTAGCTATAAGACATCAAAAATTTAACCTTAATTTTGATGTTGAACCAGCCACCCCTAATGAAACAATGGAACTAATGAAAAATCAATTGTGATATAGCAATGATTTTCCTGCCTTATCAAACCGAAGGGATTGCTAAATTGTCTCGAGTATCTGACTTGGAAATTTTAGCGATAAACCAAGATCAAGATGTAATTAGCTTGGTAGTGACTATTTTACCGTGAACACTAAAAAAACTTTAAATTTTGCTAACAGGGATAACCCAAAAATTATTATTTTAAGTAACGAAATCTTAAGTCACATAACTCTTAAAACGAATGCCAAATAGAACGAAATAAAATTTTGGAAAATGAAAATATTAATAAAAATATATCTAATTTTGTGAATATAGAGTCGAATAAAATGCCTAAGATTAGTAAATAAAGTTATGGCTTTTTCTAACTTAGGTATAAAAAGAAAACACGAGAAAATGTTGGATTTTAAGAGAGGAGGAGGCAACACATTATGCAATTCAAACTGGTGAAAAGGTTGAGGATTGTCATATAAAAATTAATCCAGAGAAAGTGTCGGACGTCGTTTGGTCCGCTTAATTTGACATTCTTGACAAAAACGGCTGGAATATTCTACAAAAGATATTTATTAGTGTCTAAAAAGGACACTAATAAATATCTGTGCGAAATGTGAGTTATATTTTCAGTTAAAGTGTACAAATATTTTAAAATATCCAAAGAAGCAATGGTACTGTTTAACATGCTTACTCTAGAATGTTTAAGTGCAAATTCTTCTGTAAACAAGTTTAGAGTTATTAAAATAAAATGTTTTATGATTATAATATTGTCAAATTTATTTGAATTAAATAACATTATAGTTGTATTACTAACACTAAAATCTTGGACTTTCATTGTCTTTATTTGTTAATTAATACACAACATTTCGTTAGTAATGTATCTCCAATCGTTCTCAAGTGATTCAGTCATTTCAGGCGATATAAGTGATTCAGTTATCACTTAAAAACGGTTGGAGATACATCACTAACCGAAACGTTGTGTATTAATCGACAAATAGAAACAAAAGAAGTCAAAGATTTTAGTGTTATTGAAACCATAACATACAACCATAATGTTTCAAGGAAACACTATAGTTGTACCTGATGTAAGTCCCGAGTCGGTTCAGAACATAAGTACCGACAAACCGACACCGTTTACGTCATTTAAATGACGTTATTCGAAATTGAGGTAGAGATCGAACGCTGTAAGAACAACACCGATACGTCACGGTCTCATATGGCAAACCCGTATAAAACCGTGACGTATCGGTGTTATTCTAACAGCGTTGGATCTCTAGTTGCTGAATCGAAACCAATTGTCAGTCCCGACAGCGCATTTAGTGACGTCATTTGGATGACGCTATTCGGGACTGGATATGGATCCCAGGTCGGGACTCTAGTCACAGCGTTTATTTTACACCTTTTTTCATTAAATTGCGCAGTTTAAGGTTTGCTATGAAATAGAAAAACGGTATAAAATAAATATAAAAACATATTTTTTAAAGGTGTATACAGGGTGATTCATGAGGAAATGTCAATACTTCAGGTACGTACTCAGGGTCCAAAAATAAGCATAAAAGTCTATACAAATATGGGTCTGCAAGGCCTTCGTTTCCGAAATACAGGGTGTTAAAGTTTTTATTAATTTTTTTTATTTTTTAAATAAATTTTATGATAATGTAAATATTAAAGAAAAATTTGGTATCCGGGGGTTTTTTGGTATGACGGATTCGAATCTAATCTTAGCACGGCTCTTACTTGTAGGGGAAGCCACCTACACGCCTTTTTACTATTTTGAACAATCATAACTTTTTGGTACGGCACTGTATTACATTTTTAAGTAAATTAAATAACTGTTTTGTCATTTTTACGTCAAAAAGGTATACCTGTTAAAAGTCAATATGAACAACCGTTTTCGAGATAAGATTTGGATTTAAAAAAAATATCACGCATGACACGCATCTGATTTTATTATAGCAAAATTTAAAAAAATTAAACAAAATGTATAATTAAACGATATGTGTTCTAATTTTCAATAAAATTATTGTAAATTATGTTCAGCAAAACATAAAAAAAAACATTAAAAAAATATAAAAAATATAAATAAACATTTTTACACCCTGTATATCGGAAACGAAGGTCTTGCGGACCCATATGCGTATAGACTTTTATGCTTATTTTTGGACCCTGAGTACGTACCTGAAGTATTGACATTTCCTCATGAATCACCCTGTATATATTGGGTATTCTTAAAGCTGAGTCATTAATTTTAACAGCTTATGTAATTCGTAAAAAGAAAAAATTAAAAACTGATACAAATTTAAATTTTGGGTATTTTCGACCACTGCATTGAAAAAAAAATAAAAATTGTTGTTTACTATTGATACTGGGTACGCAAAAGTTCTGATATCAGGACTGGCAAGACCCAAAAACCCACTTGAAAAACCCAGTGGGTTTTTGTATTAAAAACCCTTTTTAATTTAGGCAAAAACCCATACAAGTTTTCCATTCTTGAGGTGGATTTATAATGGCTCTAATCTACATTTAGATATTTTTGTATTTTCCAGCGCCAAACCAAAACAAATTTTTAGGTTAAATTTTCATTAAGATATGTCAAAAATAGCAAAAACTCACAATAACCCAAAAACCCAACAAAAACCCACCAACGTAATACAAAAACCCGGGTTTTTGCCAGCCCTGTCTGATATTCTTGCTCCGTTTTGAGTGCGATTTTTGATTTTATTCAGGGTAAATAATTCATACAGTAGTGCGTAATAGTTCTAAGATTATTTATGAATTTTGAATGTTTTATTAAAAAATAGCACACTTTCATAAAAACAATGAACTAGTGGACATACTATTAACTTACAGAGAGTGACAATAAAATGTAGCACTAGCATGTTGTTGGAATGTTTAATTTTTTTAAATAACTGTTAATTACTTTATATGGCAGCTTGCATATAAACAATTTTGGGTAAAAAGACTTCTTTTTACGAGTTCTACAAGCTAGTAAAATAAACAACTTTAAGAACACTTTATGATATATTTAGTATTATTTTTATCTCTTTTAATTATATATTTATTAGAAATTTTCTTTTCTTCGGTATAGACCTAACCAGAACAGTTTATTGCCGTGGACGTTTAAACGAGCTATTATTTTAAAGCACCTAGTAAATCAGAATGTAACTGAAACGGACTTTAAATCCTATGTTAAATTAAAGTTATGTAATGCTATAATTTAATGTAACCGCTCAACAAGTTTACGATTTTCTTTATATAAATAATAAATACCTTGTGCCATCCTTTTAACGGCCACTTTCTTTTCTTATGGAGATATCCGTTGAACATGTTTGGCCTATTTTCAAATCGCTGCCCATCCTTAAGGCCCTCCATAATCTCCCATTCCGAACCTTTCCTATTTTTCTTTTTCCTTGTTTCATATTGTTGAGTTTGATTTTGTTCGGTACCACTATCAGCACTTAAACTATTTGTTTCTAGACTAGCATCGGAATCACTTGCCTGTATTGTACTACTTAAGCCTTTTACCTTCACCCTAGTAAATTCTGGACTTTTTTTCTCGTTACTCGCCATGGTAATACCGAACTTTATATTCAATACAATTCTAAAACAAAATTAAATTTCGTCGCTTAAGGATATTCATAGCCGCATTTAAACATTTAACGTATTTTTGCAGTATAATAACAGACAATTAAAAATGTTCTAAGTCCAAAACATGTAAAAAGTGTGTGTAACCTGTTGTATTAAAAACATTTAAAATCAATTTAATTTCAAGAAATGAGTTTCAAAATGGGCTTTTTTTAATTACTGTAACATATAATAATATTTTGTTTAAATTTAGGATATCAATTTGGTCGTGTAATGAACTATATTTTGACAAAAAAAAAATAACAGTTGTATACTTAAAACTTCAAAATAGCTTTATTGTCTTAAATAAAAGTAGTATTCATAGACAAAGCACACTTACACTATCACTAAAAATTTACATAGAAAAAAAAAATAGAATCGTAAGTACAGTAAAAACAAATACATTGAAATAAAACATAAAATTAGATAAAAAGGTGACCCTTTCCCAACCTTTCCTCCCTTTCGGTATATATAGTGGGTTTAAAAAGGTAAAAAAGGAATGAACGGATATAATAAAGCAACACATTGGAAGAAAAAGAAAAGGAAAAGGGTCATGTCAAGAATTAAAATACACAAAACATAATAAAAACAATCCCGTAGTAATAAAAAAACATCAGAGGATATTTTCGTAATGGGCGCCGGAAGGTGGTGAAACATTTTTTTACCATTATACACAAATGAATTTTTAACCAACGTTGAGGACGGTATGGGAAGAGCAGCCATCCGCACACTACGAGTCAAGTAAAAAGATTCTGCAGAAATTTTAGTAATGAATTTTTTTCTAACCAAACACACCGTTTCCAGTATACATGGTAACATTAAAATTTTTTCTGCCAAAAAAAGAGGTTTGCAAGATTCCCGATGTTTGGCTCCACATAAAAATCTAATTGCTCTTTTCTGTAAGACAAACACACTATTAAACAGGTAGTGAGCGCATGAACCCCGAAAGCATATCCCATACCGAAGAAGTGACTCAACAAGAGCATAGTAGACGGACGAGCCAAATGACTATTTAACTCCTGGGAAACGACTTTAACAGCATAACAACCCCTAGATACTTTTTTATTAAGTTGAAAAATGTGCTGTTCAAACTTTAACTTATCATCGATGTGTAGACCCAGAAATTTATTTACCGTTGGAGTACTTATTGGACTGCTTTCCAGTTGCACATCGTCAAGCTTGCACCCAAAGCTAAGCATATTTGTCTAAGACACATTGAGGGTTAGAAAACTGGCATCACACCAGTCTTTAATCTTAATTAAATCCGTCTCAATGATCCGCTTTAATTCACCCGCATCACGGCCTTGCCAGAAAATGGTTGTGTCGTCAGCAAACAGAGTAAACTCACCCGATATGGGTAATCTGGTAAGATCATTGATATAAATTAAGAAAAGCAGCGGCCCTAAAATAGACCCTTGCGGAACTCCCATTGATATATTCCTATATTCAGATTGACTGTTATCGAATAACACACACTGATAATGATCTGAGAGGTAAGAAGAGAACCATTCCAAAGATTTTCCCCTAAATCCATAAACTTCAAGCTTGCTCAGCAGTACTCTGTGATCTACGCAGTCAAATGCTTTAGTGAGATCACAGAATACCGCCGAAGCAACCTCCCCATCATTCAGAGTCAGATAAAGGCGGTTGAGAAAGAAAACATTGCATCACAGGTATTTGTGTCTTCCAGAAACCCGAACAGAGCAAGAGCCAGTAAACGATATCTAGTCAAAAAACTAATTATACGCTTTTTTACAAGTTTTTCTATAATTTTTGCGAGTGTTATAAGTAAGGAAATCGGACGAAAACAGGAGGCTGCCTCAGTATCTCTCCCTTTAAAAAGTGGAATTACTATAATACTTATAATTTCCCAAGTTAATTACTGTATCTACGTAAATTAGTTAAATATGCAGAAATTTATGTTACTAAAAATAGGTCAAAGTTTAATACTTTTTAAATATTTTTTTTTCAGCCAACTTTGCAGCTACTTACACATGAAATTTTTTATTTTCAGTTATTCTTTAAACAAGTTAACCTTACAGCGGTGTTGGATGATTGTAAATGATAGGTAAACTTTTGCCACTGAATTAAAATTAGATTTATTGATCATTTTACTTTTATCTCAGTTTTTTTTAATCTAAGTATCATTAAAAAAAGTTCATAAGTAAAGGTTTAAAAATAAATACTTTGTATAGAAAACTGGACAAAATGTGGTTAAATTTTTATTTTCCAAAATTTTTAATAGCACTAGAAAAATGTATTTGTATAAAAAAAAATCTAAAATTAGAAATTCTATTTGGTTTTGAATAAGTTCCAGTTAGCAAAAAATATTAAAAATAAACATGAAAATTTAAAAATCTCTATTTTAGACACTTTTTAGAAAATGTTTAGTTTTTAACAAATAGGTAATTCCGTTAACATTTTCTAACTCTAAACATAATAGATATAAAAAATTCCCTTGTCAACTTTTTTTAGCACATCTCTTCTTCTTCCTGGGAGCCGTCTTGATTCACTACCGGATTTAGCGCAGCCTTATGGGCTTTTTGTGCCTAATCTCCTATTATCTTTTATATTAATCTACAAGTCTGTATAACCCCGAGACTGGTTGGTGGATATATTCCTGTGGGCTCATTTCCGGTTGCCCAAATAATGCCTGTCTTTTGTGATTCAATGCTTCACCTTCGCACAGGATATGGTAGGCTGGTAGGCTGTTTCTTCCCCCTCGACGCACATTCTGCAACTTGGGTCCCCATTGTATGAGCCTATCTTATCTAGATGTCCTCTTAGGTTATCATGCCCTGTTAGCAACCCTACTGTTATGCGAAGTCTGTTCCCACTTTGTCTGAGTAGTTCTTTTTTTAGCACATGCTTCGATATAATCGATTTTTAACTGAATTTTACTAAGTTTTCCCACATGATTAGACACACAACAAACACAAAAATGTATATAAAATTTAATTAAAAATAAGGATTATTTTTTACAATAGTGCTAGTAAGAAGTAGGTACAAAGAATGTTGTGTGATTTTATATTTCGGTGAGTAATTACGGAATAAAAGCTCCAAAAGTTATTTATTATCATCTTTACAATCATTATCAACTCTAATATTAATACGAATAAAAATATTGAAATTTTGCTTAGCTTTTTTAAGATACTTAAAAGAAACAAAAATATTCTTTAAGCGATTTATCCACGACTTTCTTTCCAAACGCGTCTAGCTTACCTTACAGATCTCCTCGGTATGAACCAGAATTGGACAAGATATCAAAAAGGCAAGGGCCCGTAACCGCCAGACTTACGTTATAATATAAAAGCTAAAAGTTTTTTTGCGCAATGTTCCCAGCAGGGATACTAACGATTGGTTACTAAAAACTTCGGATCATCGTTTTTATTTGCAGGTAACAGGTAGCAAGGGATATAGAAAATTGCTATCTAAAATCGTCATAGTATAAAGCGTATTTCTTTATAATTTCTTCGGAATAATATTAAAAATCATGTCATCTATTGCCAGACAGTGGTTATAAGTAATAATACATATACATTTTATATATATATATATATATATATATATATATATATATATATATATATATATATATATATATATATATATATATATATATATATATATATATATATATATATATATATGTATGCGTCAGGTTTTAACTTGTTTGTTTACATTACGTGCCATCGAAAGAAATAGATTAATTGCCAGCGCAAAAGTACTTTGACACGCAGTAAGCTTTGAAAATTCACGGGCGTTAGATTATTCTGAGTTTTTATTTTCGTTTATATTTACTTGTTGTTATTATTTCAACATGACGAAATCCAAAGAATATTCTAGTGACTTTAAAAAAGTAGTAATAAATGCATTGAAAGAAGGACTGAAACAAACAGAAGTTTCTCGCATTTTTAAAGTGTCTAGACAACTCATTAGTGTATGGAATAAACTGTATAATGAACGAAAGACTGTCGAAAACAAGCCTTGAAGTGGCCGTCCGAAAAAAACATCTTCTAAAGTCGATAATATTATAAAAACGTTATCAACCAGTGATTGCCGAAAGTCAGCTGTGGTGATAAAAAATGAATTAAAAGAAAGTTACAACATAGACATTCACGTTTCTACTGTCAAACTACGCTTAAAATTCTTCGGGTTGCATGGTCGAAGGCCGACGAAAAAACCTTTAATATCTAAAAAAAATAAAAAGTCCCGACTTGTATTCGTAAAACAGTATAAATCGTGGTCGAGTTTAGACTGGTCTAAAGTTTTGTGGAGTGATGAAAGCAAATTTAATTTAATGTCATCTGATGGTGTGAGGTATGTTCGACGTCCTAAAAATAAAAAATATGATTTTCGTTATCAAGTACCCACTGTTAAACACGGAGGTGGTGGTGTGATGGTTTGGGGGTGTTTCTCACGCTCTGGCGTTGGCCCATTAGTGCGAATTAAAGAAAATATGGACCGGTTCGTGTACAAAAATATATTAAAAACTCAAATGCTGCCATACGCTAGGCAACATATGCCAGATGGGTGGTATTTCCAACATGATAATGATCCGAAACACAGATCCAAATACATTTGTAATTTTATAAAACGCAAAAAAAGTCTACGTTTTAGAGTGGCCAAGTCAAAGTCCATATTTGAATCCCATAGAATATGTGTGGGAGGAATTAGATCGTAGAATAAGAACGCGAAATTATTCGGATAAAGACGCTTTATATGAAGCTTTGAAATATGAATGGAAGAAAATTCCCTTGAACCGATTAGAGAAGTTGGTTGACTCGATGCCAGCGCGGTGTGAAGCTGTTATAAAGGATAAGGGATATGCTACTAAATATTGACTTTCCCATTGCTAAAGATACAGATTCTCTGTTAAAACATTTTTTTTCAGTGATGTCAAAATACTTATGATCCACTAATTTTTTTTTATTTTAAAAAATGTATACTTTATTTTGTTGCGAACTAAGGTTATTTTGTAGAGTGTGGGGAAAAATGATTCTTCTTAAATAACGTGTTATCGTTCCTGTTGCCAAGAAATAACGTTCTTAAATAACGTTATTTGGAAACGAAGTTATTAGAAAGTTCTCTAACAAAACCAAAAAGCTAAATTTAACTATGTATATATTTTTATTTTTAAGTTTCCTTTTTATATTTGATCTATATTTTTTAATTTATTTTTATATTTTATTCATAGTCATAGGAAATAAGTTCTATTTTGTTGGTGGAATTTTTATTATTTTTCATTAAAAATTTATATTTTATAATGCTTTATTTGAAGCATTATTTACCCCTGTTATTATTTAATTGTTATACTTTTATATTTATAACCAAATCGTTTACGGGAATACGAGCTTCAGTCGTTTCTGCAGTCCATCTACTTCGACGCGAAACTAAAATAAAGTTATTGAATTCGTTCTCAAATAACGAAGAACGGGCAATCGGTACCTATAATACCTAATAACTGCTAATAACTAATAACTTGTAATAACTTTTAACTTCATTCGCTTATCGTTTCCGAATAACGGGCAGGCGCTATTCTGTACAACGTTAAATATATTGCAAAAAATGTATCCTAATAATTTTTGCGTTTTTTTGTTCTCTCTCAATAAATGTAAAAAATATGTTTGTCAAAATACTTTTGAGTTACTGTATATATATATATATATATATATATATATATATATATATATATATATATATATATATATATATAAATATATATCCCGATGAAGTAAAACTTAAAATTTGTTATGTAAGTAGGTTTTAGGACAATGTAAGAAAAAAAAAAATTAAAACTGCACATTTTTCTAGCGCCGTGGCGGGGCGGTAATGTCGTATTTCTGGGGTGATTTCATGCTTTCCAGTCTAATTAAACCAGAGATCATAATTGTTTTTAGAAAATGCAGGCAGGAATTGCTACATTTTACCTATTAGGCCCCAAATCACATTCTACTCGGAAAAAGTAACTGTAAATCCAGGATAATAGAGCTTCTCCTTTTATAAATAGAACTGTTATTTGGAGAAGAATTATCACTTCTCTCAATCATTTATTGAACTCAAAAAAATCCCACGAAAAAATGTATGTAAAATAAGGACTAAGTTCTGCCCACAATTTGCTGTTCCGCTCTTTTTCACTTAAAAGTTTTTTCTGATCTATTTATATTAATGAAAAAACTGTCTGTATTGATAAAATGAAGGCAGATCGGCAAAAATTGGGGGATGGAAATAGGAGAAAATATACCGATTGTTGTATTTAAAGTTTGAAAAGTACTTACTAGCTTCATCAAACCGGAAGTGATACAAAACAATTGAATAGGCCAAACAATGCATGCTTATGTCAAATACCGACATACAAAATTTATTTTTTTAACTTAAATAATAAAAAAATACAGGAGGAAGCGCCTGAGAAACACCCAGTATAATGTAATTATAAAGTGTGTCTACTTGTTTCCATATAGAAAACTTTTTATTAATAGGTTTATGAAAAAAGTTATTCTATATAAAAAGTTCTGTATGGTCCGTAACGGGGTTTTGGGTCAAAAAAATGAATTTTACTCAACCTTATTTTTTACAATACAGAAAATGTTATAAAGTTAGTTATTTTGAACAAAAGTTATATCCAAATATGAAATTGAATTACAGCTATTTAGCAAAAAAAATTTAGGATTTAGAACTTTTTGTAAATCCTAAGCCTTATTTACATATCACCTGTGTCTGGCAAATTGCTTTCACGATGTTTGGTAATTTTTTGACAGCAAGCTTTCCTTTTGGTTTTTCCGCACGTTTTAATGTGCACTTTTTTTTTTTGTTAGGTCTTTTAAAATCTCTCCAACCAATTTAGATTTTTTTTTTTTTATTTTTATGGCACATATATTGATTTGGCTTTTTGACATTTAGAGATTTTTCATAAATCATTATTTTTAACCATTTTGTAAGACTAGTTCTCGGGGCGTGACACTCTCTCCCTGATCTTTCTGCAAACTAAATAAAATAAAAAGTACTGAACGTAGGATATAGGTACTAGCAAGTTTAGACAAATCTGAATAGGTTTACTAAGATTTTTCCCCAAAATTACAATCGAAAATTGTTTTTGTTCACAGTATACAATTAAAAAAGGTTATATTTTAGTGATCTTTCATTTACAAATATATAATTTTATATATATATATATATATATATATATATATATATATATATATATATATATATATATATCGAAACTAGAGTAGTGGGTGTAGCAGTCTTTTTTAAATTATTGAAAAAGGATTGGTGGCCTGGATTTAGTAATGAAACCCTTTTCTGTTTTGTCAAGCTTTCGAGAGTTTATTATTTTCTCCCTTCCTCAGGACTAACTAAAAATAAAGTTTTTACAATTAGAAAAACTAACCTAAAAACCTTAAAAAGATTTAACTCACCAAAGTGGGTTGCTATGTGGAAACAAGCAATATCCATGCGGATAATCAAGATTTATCTCCATATGTATATTAAAAACTACATCTTTAAGGGGAAAAATTTTATTTAAAAACTTAAAGGAGAACCGGGATGAGAACACGTGGAAAAGCGCGGTTAAAAGTTCTGACAGCCGTGATCGAATGTATAAAACTATCTGAATGAATCAACGACATTCGTTACTCGAAAACTTCGATTAGAGAGGGATGCGAGATTAATGACATGTGAAAGAAAGAGACATATCTTGTTATTTTTACAGCGCAGGATCTATATAATAATCTAGGAACTGTTCCACAGTACAGTACCTGACTGAGTAAATTTATTAATGCTATTTTTAATTTTAATTTTAAGAGATTAGTATTAAAAGTATGCCAAGACCCGTGGAAAACGGTGAAACACCCAGCACTTCCTGTCATTTTCCTTTGTTCATGGTTTGACTTTTTTGTTATAGTATAAAACTATAATTTTAGAAGAAAACAGGTATGAAAATGACTACAGAAAAGAAAACAAGAGGAAACACCGTCTCCCAAACGTCAAGGAAAACACAAACTATAAAGAATTTTAGAAAGAATTATTCGTCAGGAGCTGGACAGTCAATTAAGCTACGATATTTTTCTTGTTCTAACCGTAATAAATAACTGTAAACCGTGCTAAGATCTGAAATGTCACTTTTCTTATTGAGAACGTTGGATTCCAGATTTATATGGACCATTTCTAGGAATAGTCTTTTATGATATGAATTGACATTTTCTAAGATCTCAGCATGATCCCAGTCAATTTGGTGATCATCAACCAAGACATGTTCCGCTAAAGCACATGAATGAACACCTCGCCTACAATCACTTTTGTGGGAAGTGATGCGGCCTTTTAAATTTCTAGATGTCTGTCCAACATATGACTTGTTACAATTTTTACATGGTATTTTATATACAATGCCAAACCTTTCTTCATCTGTCAGGGGAGATTTAGTTTTAGAATAAATTTGAGAAACAGTTTTAAGTTGTCTTTTCGCTATCTTAATATCTGATTGTTTAAAAATGTTAGTTAATTTATCTGTTAGTGTTTCAATATATGGTAAAGAAAAATACATTTGTGTTTGTGAGTTATTTTCATTTAAATTGCTGATATTAGTGTTGTTTGAGTTAGTTATATATGAAGATAAAGTTAATGGTTGTGAAGGTCTGTCTATGATGTTTTCTGGTATTGCATATTGTGTACTAAAGAGAAATTTATTAATAAGTTTTTCCGGGTAAGAATTCTCCAACAAAATGCCTTTAAGTTGTTTTAGAGCTTTATCCCTGTATTGAGGGTGAGTTAGTTTGACTGCTCTGTTTTTCATTCCTAGGATGAGGTTTATTTTAGTCTTAATCGGATGGTAGGAAAAATAGCTAATAAACCGATTGGAACAATACGGTTTTCGGTACCATTTGGTGCACAGGATGTTATCCTGATTCCTAGTTACCAACATGTCTAAGAAAGGAACAGAATTGTCTGTCTCTTCCTCCACAGTAAACTGCACATGTGGATCAAATGTGTTAAATAGCTCAAGAGCTATCTCTATTCTACCTTTTGGTACTGCTAAAAGTAAGTCATCGACATACCTCTTAACAAATGGAATGTGGAAAGGCATATGTTGCAGACAATCCTTAACCAGATCATCAAGTACATAGTTGACCAAAATTGGAGAGATTTTTGAACCCATCGGGGTACCAAAAATTTGTTTATAGTATGAACCATTAAAAATTAAAATATTTGAGTCAAAAATAAATGTTAAAATATTTTCAAATTGATCCAGAGTTAAATTACAATATTGTGAAATTTCTTCCCAATGATTTTGTATACTTAAAATAATAGATTGTAAAGAAAGGTTAGTGAATAGCGAAACTACATCAAAACTGACCAAAACATAATCGTTTGGTAATTGAAAATTGTTTATAAATTGACTAAATGAAAAGAGTCCCCAATATAATAATCATTGTTCGTATTATAAGCTTCAGTGAGAATGTCAGTTAGATATTTAGCTAAGGAACTATTAGGGTATTAATTGAGGAAACAATAGGCCTCATTGATAGTGTGGGTTTATGTATTTTGGTAAAGTATAAAACCTAGGGTGACGGAATTATAAATATTTAATTTAGAAGCCAAATTCCTCATCAATGACACCTGCTCCCTCAAATTTTTACAATTTTGATATTGCCTTTTGTTGGAGGAAGGACAGATAATTGTTCCTTGACCATTTGTACAAATGGATAACTCTGGACAATTGAAAATATTTAATCATTTATTTTCTCATCCTAAGATAATAATTGAATGAAACAGAGCAGTCAAACTAACTCACCCTCAATACAGGGATAATAGCTCTAAAACAACTTAAAGGCATTTTGTTGAGAATTCTTACCGAAAACTTATTAATAAATTTCTCTTTAGTACACATATATCGAAACACATAACAGATACAACAACCATTAACTTTATCTTCATATATAACTAACTCAAACAACACTAATATCAGCAATTTAAATGAAAATAACTCACAAATACAAATGTATTTTCTTTACCATATATGAAACACTAACAGATAAATTAACTAACATTTTTAAACAATCAGATATTAAGATAGCGAAAAGACAACTTAAAACTGTTTCTCAAATTTATTCTAAAACTAAATCTCCCTTGACAGATGAAGAAAGGTTTGGCATTGTATATAAAATACCATGTAAAAATTGTAACAAGTCATATGTTGGACAGACATCTAGAAATGTATAAAGGCCGCATCACTTCCCACAAAAGTGATTGTAGGCAGGTGTTCATTCATGTGCTTTAGCGGAACATGTCTTGGTTGATGATCACCAAATTGACTGGGATCATGCTGAGATCTTAGAAAATGTCAATCATATCATAAAAGACTATTCCTAGAAATGGTCCATATAAATCTGAATCCAACGTCTCAATAAGAAAAGTGACATTTCAGATCTTAGCACGGTTTACAGTTATTTATTACGGTTAGAACAAGAAAAATATCGTAGCTTAATTGACTGTCCAGCTCCTGACGAATAATTTTTCCAAATTCTTTATATTTTGTTTTCCTTGACGTTTGGGAGACGGTGTTTCCTCTTGTTTTCTTTTCTGTAGTCATTTTCATACCTGTTTTCTTCTAAAATTATAGTTTTATACTATAACAAAAAAGTCAAACCATGAACAAAGGAAAATGACAGGAAGTGCTGGGTGTTTCACCGTTTTCCACGGGTCTTGGCATACTTTTAATACTAATCTCTTAAAATTAAAATTAAAAATAGCATTAATAAATTTACTCAGTCAGGTACTGTACTGTGGAACAGTTCCTAGATTATTATATAGATCCTGCGCTGTAAAAATAACAAGATATGTCTCTTTCTTTCACATGTCATTAATCTCGCATCCCTCTCTAATCGAAGTTTTCGAGTAACGAATGTCGTTGGATTCATTCAGATAGTTTTATACATTCGATCACGGCTGTCAGAATTTTTTAACCGCGCTGTTCCACGTGTTCTCACCCCGGTTCCCTTTAATTTTTTAAAAAAATTTTTTCCCCTTAAAGATGTAGTTTTTAATATACATATGGAGATAAATCTTGATTATCCGCATGGATATTGCTTGTTTCCACATAGAAACCCCAAATTTTGTGTGAGTTAAATCTTTTAAGGTTTTTAGGTTAGTTTTTCTAATTGTAAAACTTTATTTTTAGTTGTCCTGGGGAAAGGGGAGAAAATAATAAACTGAAAGCTTGACAAAACAGAAAAGGGTTTCATTACTAACCAGGCCACCAATCCTTTTCAATAATTTAAAAAAGACTGAACACCCACTACCTGTCCCTGATATTTTTCTTAACTAGTCAGTCATGCCCACTCTCCTCTATATATATATATATATATATATATATATATATATATATATATATATATATATATATATATATATATATATATATATATATATATATATATATATATATATATATATATATATATATATATATATATATATATATATAAATAAAAAAAAACGAACAGCTTAGTCTTACTGAACATCAAATCTATAACGCAGATGAGACCGGATTATATTGAAAGCTGTTGCCCGGTAAAATTATGATGAAGTTTTTGAAAAAACGGCGCCTGGTCTAAAAATAGCTTAACAAAGAATAACTCTTTTGGGGTGTATAAATGCCACAGGTTCACACAAACTAATGCCTCTCTTTTTAGTTAAATAGACAGTTTAGTTTAAGAAACAGAAATTTTTCTTTGATTTTAATTTTTTTCAATATAATCCCCATAATGTGAACATTTCGATAAAGCGAACTAGTCCAAAATTTTTGAGTTCAGTTAACGTGAGTTTCATTTATATATATATATATATATATATATATATATATATATATATATATATATATATATATATATATATATATATATATATATATATATATATATATATATATATATATATATATATATATATATATACAGTGTGGTCCATTAAGTATGCAAAAAATGGAAACTTTTTTATTTGCATTTGTCAAAAAATTTTATTCTTCATAAAAGTTGGTGCATGGTCTCAAACTGTATTACAGTAGTTACTTATTAAAAGTTGAAAGGTTTTACGGGGTAGGTCAAAAATTGAAATCATATAAAGTACCCTTATTTTAAAAAAAAATAAAAAACATTATAGGGGAAAAATTGTTTAAATTTAAAGTTATACCCAAATACCTTGTTTAAAAATATATTTAGGAGTTTTAAAGTTCTATTAAATATCCTTGCAACAAACCCGAAGTTGGCGGGAATGGCAAAAAAAAAATAAATTCAGTTTAATATTACAAATATGTTTTAATTTAAGAACAGTAATTTAAAAGTAAGTTATTTTGGGGCTTAAACAAATATTATATTAGAACAATATAAACATGCATTTACAGGGAAATTCAAAAATTTCAAAAATACTAAAAATTTAATAGAGGGGGGCCCTGACTTGGATTTGGGTATAGCTTTAAATTTAAACAACTTTTCCCTATAACATTTTGTTATATTTTTTTAAAATAAGGGTACTTTACTCTTAAGCAGTTATCAATTTTTTTGACCACCCTGTATACCTTCAACTTTTAATAAAAGTAACTACTGCTAATACAGTTTGAGACCATGCACCAACTTTTTTTGAAGAATAAAATTTTCTGACAAATTGCAAAAAAATTTTCCCATTTGTTGCATACTTAATGACCAAATTTTATATATATATATATATATATATATATATATATATATTATATATATATATATATATATATATATATATATATATCACCAATCCTAAATTTTTATGCTAAATAGCTGTAATTGCATATTGCATATTTGGATATAACTTTTAGTTCAAAATAACTAACTTTATAACATTTTTCTGTATTGTAAAAAATAAGGGTACTTTACTCTTGAGTAAAATTCATTTTTTTTTTGACAAACCTCGTTACGGACCATACAGAACTTTTTATATAGAATAACTTTTTAACCTATTAATAAAAAAGTTTTCCATATGGACCAACTTAAGTAGACACACTTTATAATTACATTATACTGGGTGTTTCTCAGGCGGCTTCCTCCTGTATTTTATTTATTTTTTAAGTTAAAAAAAATAAATTTTGTATGTCGGTATTTGACATACGTATGCATTGTTTGGCCTATTCAATTGTTTTGTATCACTTCCGGTTTGACCTGAAATGACTAGTAAGTACTTTCAAACTTTAAATACAACAATCGGTATATTTTCTCCTATTTCCATCCCACCAATTTTATTAATACAGACAGTTTTTTTTTTCATTAATATAAATAGATCAGAAAAAAACTTGCTAAGTGAAAAAAGAGCGGAACAGCAAATTGTGGGCAGAACTTGGTCCTTATTTTACATACATTTTTTCGTGGGATTTTTTTTGAGTTCAATAAATGATTGAGAGAAGTGATAATTCTTCTCCAAATAACAGTTCTATTTATAAGAGTAGAGAAGCTCTATTATCCTGGATTTACAGTTACTTTTTCCGAGTAGAATGTGATTTGGGGCCTAATAGGTAAAATGTAGCAATTTCTGCCTGCATTTTTTTTAAAACAATTAGATCTCAGGTTTAATTAGACTGGAAACTTATGAAATCACCCCCAGAAATACGACATTACCGCCCCTCTTTCACGGCGCTAGAAAAATGTGCAGTTTTAAAGTTTTTTTTTACTTGTGTCCTAAAACCTACTTACATAACAAATTTTAAGTTTTTACTTCATCGGGAAGTGCCCCGTAATTTTGATGAGTCAATGAGTCAGTCAGTAGTAAAATAGACGAATTTCAAAATTGAATATCTCAGAAATCACTTATCATAACATTCTAATTTTTTTACAGGTAATTAAAATACTTATGTGAACTTATACCCCAAATCTTATAGCTTTATGTAAAAGGATAACGAAGTATATTAGGGGGAAAACAGGCTGAAATGTTTGGTGTAAATACATACTGCGTGTGTCAGGCCGGAACTTGGCATGGAAAGTGCGCGTAAATAGGATACGACATGTTGAATATCTTCTTCTATGTCGATTTTTGACACTCCTGCTGTAAAGTATTTATTCTTTAAAATGACAATCTAGAGTGCTATTAATACGTTAAAAAAATAAATGAAGTTTTCTGTAATAGGAACCTTTAATAGACAACAATCTCTCGGTATCTAATAGAAAATCTAAAAATATTATGACAAGTTTCTATAAACATTTTTCCTATGACCCTCCCATACGGAGATACAGGTACCTAACGAACGCCCCTGGAAATCGTTTTTGTTTAAATAACTTTTAAAATTGTAGGCGTAATTTAATATTTTTTTAATATGATGATTACTAGATAAGTCTACTTAAAATAAACACATGACATAATATTTGGCTTATTTAGTTTGCCACGGACGGACTAGCTCTGACACAATAATAGCAAATTTTTTAACACCCTTTATGATAAAGGCTTAACAATATTATTTTCGGATAGCTTTAACCTTAAACTAAAAAAAAAAGATATTCTTGATTGACATCGATAAAATCAACTGTTTACGAGAAATAAAATATAATGGTTGGTAATTTGTTTTACATTATACAGGGTGTTTTCTAACTGTACGTCAATATTTAGAAAAGCAATTTTTGGGTCAATTTTAAAAAGAAAACTTTATATGAACGTATGTCCTAAACGTCTTAACTTTTGAGATACAGGGCGGTAAAAAAAATGCATAAACTTTCCCAGAATTCCTCCTTCTTAAAACTGGTCACAGCCAAAGTGAATGTTTTTATAATAGAATATCTTATATTTTGCAGAATTAACTTATTTACATTTAAAATACTTTTTTAGGTATATCAAAAAAAAAATCAAAGAAGTTATTTTTATTTATTATTATTATTATTATTAACTAGGGATTTTTACACAGATAAGTTGGTACACCTAAAAGGCGCCAAATTTAAAACTTTTTTTTATCAGCACTAAATATATAAATATACATAAAACAAGCATTTTTAATCTAAATAAGCACATTATTTTAATCTCCTGTATAACGTGCATAAGGATTCTTGCACTTAATAATAATAATAATTATTATCATTATTATTATTGTTATTAAGCAGAACATTCACTTAAACAACTGGTGATGAAAATGCAGAAATCTGTTGTCCTTGGGCCCCTTTATTCACGAAGGCAAATGAATTTGGCCGAAAATTACTGACCGAGCAGACGCGAGGAGTGGTCTTCAAAACAGATGACCTTCGGCATGACGCTCTATGGGATATGTCACGTCCGATTCTTTGTGAATATTAATAATAAGAGTAACAAAATGTAATTAAATGTCAAAAAAATTAATATTTTCAATAAAGAAATTGGAAAATCCTATAAAAAAAATTAATCCATAAAAACATTATTTTAATCTCTTGTAAAAGGTGCATGATGATAAGAGTGCATAAGGACTCCTGCACTTATACTGCAAGGTGTTTTTATTTAGAAATCAGATATTAATACAAGTGAGGCAGGGGTGCATATCTCTGAAGTTGCATTTTTTGATTAGGTATACAATATTAAATAGAAAGTTGATAGTAGTTGATAAAATCCTCTTTTTTGAACATAAACGAAACAGGTAAATGCTGTTAATGTAAACTCCGTTTTACACAATTCAAATTTAAAAACTAGGCGCTTTTTAATTGTTTTTTAAGTTATACCAATGCTTAGAAATCCCTGGATAGTTTTGCTGACTTTTTAAAGGTAAAATAATTTTTGTGGTGATGGTTTTTGTTAAAAATAACAAGTAAGGAAACGTAAAAATATATTTTTCCTAAAAATAATAAATGTTTTACCATGAAATCTTCCACTTTTGGTGTAATGTGCCATTTTAAGGTTAGATCTGAGCGGTGCATTATAACTAAAGTGACCATACGTGACCGGACTGTCCCTTTTTTCGGCCATTTGTCCTGTTGTCCCTAAACAAAGATCAGGGACGCAAAATAGTCCCGTTTTCCAAAACTGCGCGAAAATTTGTAACTACAGAGCACATCAGACAGGAGCGGTGCAAGACCGCGTCGTCGACCAATCGAAAATTCCCATCCGCGCGCGCATTGGTTACTTGGAAACGCGGGGTGGAGAGGGTTCATTTGTTCATTGGGCTAGCTCACAAATCACTTAGACTAAAAATAGGTCTGGCCAGCCACGGGCATACATACTTCTCGCTATTGTTTTGTTTTTGTGTAATGTACTTGAAGTAGTTTAGTGGTAAACTGGGAACTAATTTGAAGTTCTCTATTTTGTCATTTTCCCTTTAATTATGTCGAAACGCAAGTGTTCATTTAATGTCAACCTACAGTCAAAATACCCATTTATTAAGCAAATGAATACTCCTTCAGATGTAAGATGCGATGCGTGTCGCACAAAGTTTAGTGTCGAAAAACATAAAAATGCCGTGCCGCGGCAGAAGGTGTCTGGGCTTATCACACTATACAAGAAAACCACAGTTTCCACTCCAATAATTGTGCGTCGAAACTAATCCAATCCTGTTTTGATCAGAAATTCAATGAATTTATATCATAATATAAATCCGATATATATCCAATGATTTTTTATGATATATATCAATACAAAAATGGTTTTAAAATTTTATATTACCAAGTAATTTTTGGCGTTTGTTACTGTATTTCTACTTCCCCAATGTAGATACCGTTGGAGTAGAGTCAAAACATACTCCCTAATAGTAAGTTCTGGTCCATAAATGGCAACACTTCTGCTGGCATTAATGGCGTCAGTCGTGTCAGAAAAAATTTTGTTTACCAAAAAAAAAAGTAATTGACGTGGTATTATTTCATTATTTTTTAAAAAAATTAATAACGTTTTTAAGAATATAACTGTTTATTAACAAAATGGATATATATATATATATATATATATATATATATATATATATATATATATATATATATATATATATATATATATATATATATTATTTTTTTTTTCATAACAAACAATTAAATATTTTAATACAATTTAACAAATAAATATACGTATCAATTAATTAACAAAGAAAACACCTAGATATATAAATATCTGTATGTGTTTTCATAGGAGGAAACCTCATTCATGCCATATTCTCGTTCACACAAGTTTAAACCCTGACAAATCTACTAAATTAAGCCTATAAACAGTAATAGTACAGAGACACTAATAATAATTTAATTTTCATTTAATATTATCAATAAATCACATAAAAATACCAGGAAAAAGTTTATAATTAAAACAAGTTAGAGAAAAGTGCATAATTATCATATATAAACTTCGAGCATCTAGAATTAAAGGTTTTAAATGTTGGAGTATTACGAATGTTATGTGGTAACAAATTAACTATTTTTGGTCCTAGATATATAATTGATTTTAAGTTAAGTGTTGTCTTATTAGAAGGTAGACAAATATTGTTTTGTAGTCCAAACCTAGTGTTCAGCATGTGATGTCCACATTAAGGTGGCCGTTTCGCCATGTTAAATCTCCATAAGAACATTACTGTCTTTTAGACCACGGTACTCTAAAACTTGGCAAAATAAATAAAGGATCACCTTATATTTACATAAATAACACATGTATCTTTCGTAAAGACATATAATCAAAAACTAAGTTTTAATGCTTTAAAAAAAATGTTGAAAACCACTTAAGAATTGAGTTGATTTTTCGGTAGTTAAAATTAAATATTTTCGGTATAAAACATTTATTTCGCATTATAACTTTTTACTGTGATTTATAGACATTTAGTAGTAACCAAGTAACAAAAATAATATGTTTTATTATGCCTTTTTCATATCCGTGGCTCTTTTTATTGTAAATTTTAATTGTTTATCCCATATTCGATGTATTTAGAACGGAGCGGATTAAAGGATAGCTTAATTCAAATAACGTACACTTCAAAGAAGGACAGAAGACTGCGTGTTACTAGGTGAGAGTACAGTGACTTTATTACAGTGGCTTTATAAATTACAGTGATGACAATGAATGTCTTATTTTTTATTGGTTGATCGGATCACGTGGTTTTTTCCGCCATGATGAGGCAAAATTTGACAGCCAGCCTAGCTGTTTAATTTACAGGGCTGTTATCTTTATGGTTGTTTGTTGAGTTTTCATGTGAATATTGTGGTTTTGTTGAATTCCGGTGATATTTAAGTGACTATTTTTGAATAATCGTATTTGTTTGTGTAGTGGCCAAAATTTGGGATCAGTAAAAACATTCGTTTGAAAAGTAAGTAATTTGTTTGTTTGTTTATTCCGAATAGCAAAAATCATGAAAAATGCCGATTTTTAAATAAACTCTTCTTACTCTATATTTTTGGGTCGTAGAACATGAATTTAAAATTATTTTTTTGAGAATATTTAGAAATTTTTCCAAAAAATATTTATTTTCTACATGTTGGACTTTTCCAAGTATTGCTTTAAATTTCATTTTTTCACTTAAATACCTTATCAATACTTAAGGAACACAGTTTACCCAAAAATACATATTTAAAGAGTTTAAAAACATGTTAAATAACCCAAAAAGGGAATATTTAAAAATCCTAACCTCAATAATCTGTCAGTGAAATCATCATATTTAGAATACAGAAATTTTTATTAAAAATTATGGGTTATTTTTTTAAATCGTGGTTTTGATTTTATTCATTTAGTTTTTATGGCACTTATAGTCAGTTGCACCAAGTAACCTCTAAGCTTCCTTTAACTTGAGGGACTCACAGTCTTTACGGAACTTAAGAAAAGCTTAAAATACTTGGTGAAACTGGCAATTTATTCTTTCAAGTACCTACTTACAAAATACAAATAAATAAATTAAACTATCATTTTGTGTGATTATTATATTCTTGTGTGTGTATTCAAGGCTTTATAACTTAAGCAGAAAGTTACTTATATCAGTTTGCCCACAGTCTATAGTTATAATTTTTTGCAGTTTTAAAGAAACAATGCTTTAATGTGCAGTCAACTGCACCACCTCTGCAAAGAAAGGTTTTATAATGAAACGTTTCCCGAGATCCTGGTGAGAAGAAAGGAGTGGTTAACTAAAATGAGAAGAGCTAATTGATTCCTACTGATTTCTTGTTTATGTGAGGTAAGTATTTGTAAAGAAAAGTCAGTATAAGGGTAGGGCTCGAGAAAGAAAGAGAAAATTAAAATTTATCTTGGGTAGATAAATGACCCTCATAAGTTGGTCTAGACTGTTAGGCTTAAGGATTTTTTTGTTTAAACAACCAATGGATTTTTCATTATACATACTAACTTAATATTTTAATTTTAGGTCCATTTTACCTTGACATGTGGGAGAAAACTAGAGAAGATGGCACCCGTAAACTGAAGGCAAATGCAGTTCCAACAGTTTTTTTTTTTTTCACAACCGAAACAGCTATGCAACCCTTTCTCATTGGAGAGAAAATTGTTAACTCCAAAGAAACTTGAGCCCGAGGTTGCCCATAACGGGATGTAAACTTTTAACTTGTTTCATTTTTATTTCAGTCATTCACTGAGAGAAGTATTAATTGTAATAGTGATTTTAAAACTCCACAATAGAACCCCCCGTGTGACATGTTCAAAAGGTGCCCCAGAATATGGGGCAATCCTCGAATCCAATAGAAACCAAAATATTAGACAAAGTCATAAACTTTTTCTATGACCTCTCTTGCGGAACAGGTTAACGGATGACCGTGAAAATGCCTTTGTTTAAAAATTTTTAATTAGGCGTAATTTAATATTTTTTTAATATGATGGTTACAGATGTCTTTTTACTATAAACTATTAAATCATATTTGATTATTTGCTTGTGGGTTTAAATTCATTTAATAGCAACTTTTTAACACCTGCATGATAAAGGCTTAAAAAATTTTATTTGAAAAGTTTTAAACCCTTTAAATTAAAAAGGTACTTTTGATTGACATCGATAAAATCAATTGTTTATGAGAAAAAAAAATATCATGGTTGGTAATTTTTTACGTTATACAGGGTGTTTTCAATTGTACGTTAATATTAGGAAATCACATTTTTGGGTCCATTTTAAAAAAACTTTATATGAACGTATTTTCAAACTTTCTTAATTTTTTGAGATAAAAATTTAAAAAATAAATCATTTATTATTAAATTGTAATACCACTTTAGATATTTTATCGATATTTGGTATGCATACCTATGTATCAAGAAGCATTTTTAGTGTGTTACATTTTTATTTGCCAAAAAGGCAGGTCAAATTCTGTACCAACGCCACTTTGGTAAAAAATGTGGTACATTAAAAAGGCTTCTTAATACATAGTACTAATTTTGCAAATTTCATTAAACCATCTAAAGTGGTATTACAGGTTTTAATAATAAATGATTTATTTTTGAAAATTTTTCCTGTATCCAAAAAGTTAAGACGTTTAGGACATACGTTCATATGAAGCTTTCTTCTTAAATAACCAAAAATTGATTTCCTAATATTAACGTACAATTAGAAAAACACCCTGTATAACTTAAAAAAATTTCCAATCATGATATTTTATTTCTCGTAAACAGTTGATTTTATCGATGTCAACAAGAGTACCTTTTAGTTTAAGGTTAAAGCTATCTAAAAATAATATTGTGGAGCCTTTATCATACAGGGTGTTAAAAAAATTGCTATTATTGTGTCAAAGCTTTTCCGTCCCTGGCAAAAAAATTAAGCCAAATATGATTAAATGGGTTCATTTTAAGAAGACTTATCTAGTAATCATTATATTAATTAAATATTAAATTACGCCTAGTATTTTAAAACTTATTTAAACAAAAAAAATTTATGGGGGTCCGTTATGTACCTGTATCTCCGTAGGAGGCTCATAAAAAAAGTTTAAGGAACTTGTCATAATATTTTTTGGTTTTCTATTGGATTCCGAGAGACTGCCCACATATTCTGGGCACCCCGTATGTAGAGCCAATAAATAGGGAAATGAAGATTGATCTTGCCAAATCTCCACTTTTTTATAAAACATAAACAGAGAGTGACCCTTAAAACCAAATAATGTGTGATAAAATAAAACTACATATGTCAGTTTAACTTTATCAAATTAGATTTATATAGAAGGGGGTTTTTAATGAACTTCAAGAATAAAAATATAACTAAATCTTTTTTATCATGTTTATTTTACATCCGAAAAAATGGAGCCCACTTTTTTATAACCATCAAATTGTGTATATCCTGTTTTTTTATAAAATTAGTTATATTTAACAGTAAAATATAATACAGTAAGGCGGCGGTAGAACAAATTCATTTAAAATTCAAATGTTTGTTATTTGAAAAACCCCAGACACATTCAGTTAAGGACTTAAAGGTTAGGACGACAAAAGAGACTGCATTTGACGCAAATATTATGAGCCAAATTTGAGCAACTTTAGACAACAGGGTGTAGTGAAACGTGGCAAAATGTGTATGACGCTGAGGATGTGGACAGTAAATATGAGGGTTTTATGAAAAATTTTATTTTTATTTCGATACAAGTTTTCCTCTATTAAAATCAAATATAAAAATTAATAAATCCAAATACTGGATGACTCCTGAATGTATGATTGGTCCCAAAAAATCAGAGACTGGTATGATTTATATAAGAGGACAGAAGTGTAATTATTTTGGAAAAATAAAAACAGGAAAAAAAAGTCATATAAACACTATATTAATACTTATCGAATAGCCTACAATGACAATAAAATACAGAACATCAGAACAAGGTAAAACTACCTGGAATTTGCTTAAAATAACCAAAATTCTGGTGCAATCTGATGGGAATATCAGCTTGTTGCATGATGGCAATCTTGTTGCGGCTCCAGAACCCGTTGCAGAGTTGCTGAACAATCAATTCAGAGTTCTCACAATATAACACAAATGGTATCAAGGATAGATTATTTAAAAATGGGAGGGCAGAACCCAAAACCCCCTCTAGTATATATTTGTTTCCATATACACCAGCACATAAAGAGTTTAATTTTGGAAGTTCCACCTAAGTATTCAACCGGTCTTGATAATATACCTCAATAGTTTTAAAAAAGGTTTTTGATTTGATCTGCTACCCCCTTTTACCGATATCATAAATAGCTGCTTTATTCAAGGTAAATTTCCTTCTCGGTTAAAAGATGCCAAAATTGTCCCTATACATAAAAAAGGTAACAAAAGAGATCCAAATAATTATAGAGCAATCTCACTTTTAAATAAAATTTCTAAAGTCATTGAACGTGCAATATATATTCTTTTTGGGTTTTTATAGTAATAATATAATTTCAAAAATCACTTTGGTTTCTTACCTAAACCTGCCCGCAGGATGCAATATTTAAATCATTAAATTTAATAATGAAGGAACTTGATAATGGTAGGCAAGTTAGTGGATATACTTTGACCTATCAAAAGCATTTGATCTAATTAACCATGAATTGCTTCAAAAAAAAGTTAGATATTTTATGGTAAGAGGTGTTCAATGACCTAATTCGATCATATCTCAGTAATAAAACCCCAAAAAGGGGTATGTATAACTTCCCATAATTCGGGAATTTGGGGACGTTTTACCTGAGCCTTTACCAGTATCTTCTGGGTCCTCCAATTCAATTTCTGGGCCGATATTTTCTTAATTTATGTAAATAAATTTTGGGGGGACTCACTGGGCTCAGATTTTGTTTTCCAGTTTGGGGACGACACTTCATGTATCATAGTTGAGCCCAACATACCAGCTGCCTCAATTAAATCTAGTAAAATAGTATCAAGAATGAATACTTGGTGTAAGAAATTGTTTGGAACTAAATACTAAAAACCTGCATAGTAAGTTATAAAAACCAAAACCAGTCAATATACGTTAACTTAACAGGCAAAACAGCCCCTCGGGGTGGATAAAACAAATTTTTTGGGTGTAACAATGGACCAGCACTTATCATGGAAGGAACATATAGATGATGTAGTAAAAAGATTAATAAGGCATGTTAAGTAATAAGGTATCTCCGATATCAAGTAAGTGTAGAAAGCCTTCAGGTTTATTATTTTGCTTATGTTCAGTCGGCAATACAGTACAGTATTTTGTTTTGTTAATTCTGTGGGTTCTCGAAGAGTGTTCATTTCGCAAAACGTGTTGAAGATTAATGCTTGGTATTTCTGCTAGGGGGTCAGACCACATTTTAAATCACTACAGATACTACCGGTTCCTTGTTTTATATATTTTGAGTATTTGTTTGTTTGCAAGAAAAATTTACATGAATTCTCTAAAAATAATGATTTTTACAAGAACATGACTACAAAAAGGCCACGGGAATCTAACATACCCATCACAGAACTAGAATGTATGAAAAGAGTCCCTACTTTAATTGTATTAAGATCTTTAATGCTCTGCCGCATAACATTAAGATGATTACAAGGAGAAATTGTTTAAGAATAAAGTAAGGACTTTTTATTAGAAAACATATTTTATTCTCTAGATGAATACTTTAATTTGTAAAGCGATGTCCTATATATGTAAAATTGGTTTGTCTTGACTGTAATTTTTAATTATGTATTTATATAATGTAGGAGGGGAAGAAGTATGAATGAGGTCAATGGGAGCCAGGATGAATAAATGAGTATGCATGTATTTACTTTTTAACTAGTATTGTAAGAAAATATTTGACGTTGTAATGTTTCACTTTGAAACCCATGACAATAAAAGCATTATTATTATTTATTATTATTATTATTATTACATGGATTTTTTTTTAAAGGCAAATTTGTATTAAAAATAGTTACGATCATCAAATTATTTTTTTAATTGAAACCCTATTTTTTATTTTATTTTTTGAATTCTGCATCAATTCCAGGTATGTAACAAAAAATTTCAATGCATTAAAAGATAGGTGTTTTCTTTGAAAAAAAAAATTTGATGATTGTAACTTATTTTTGGGCACCCTGCCCACATGAATTTACCATTAAAAAACAAGGCCAAAAATAAAATCGACGTGTCAGTGTCTCTAAGAAAAAAATAAACGCCTGAATTTTAAATAAATTTGTTCCATATTTCCACACTCACTGTGTGTATATATTATACAATATTTTAGGTGTGTAATACAGGTAGTCCCAATTTAATTTTTTCTTTTTTAGGTGAAGCTATGGAACTTAATGAAATAGTACGGGGGATACTTGAGGTAAACATACCAGTGATTTATGGGCCAACCATCCACATCAACTGCAGATTTCCTGCCACTCAAAAAATCTACTTCACAGTCCACCCCCAAGTGATGATAATGACTTTTGTGTTGCCCCCTCTGCAACAATCAGTTCAAAGTCAAAGTTCACATCAAACAGAGCTTTTGCTCTGCCAAAAAGATATGAAAAATGTATTCTTGGAAAGAGCAAGGTCAAAAGTACAAAAAATTTTTGAGGAATTCTAAATTGAAAGTCAAGAAATTGGAGACAAGTTCTCAGTCCAACCCTTACCAATCAGTATTTCAGCAATTATTCAACAAAGACCAATTCATGGCTTTAAAGAAAAGACAAAGTCAAAAATCAACAAAATTAATGGGAAAAGGTCCAATGAAACAGTAACGAATGCTTTAAAAAATTTAAAAATTTTGTTGTGGAAATAATGGTTACCAAGAATTACACAACAGGGCTTTCCATTTCCGTCCATAAAGGGCTCTTCAAAGAAGGCTACAAAACTTAAAATTTGATTCTGGGGTGCTTTATGAGGTTTTTAATTTTTTAAAAATAAAAGTTGAAACTTTTTTATCACATGAAAGAGATTGTGTGCTAGTGCTGATGAAATGGCACCACTCCAGGAAAGGTATTTGATACCTTTGAACAAATATTTCGAGATGTAACACTACCTGAACACACAGGAATGGCAACCCATGTATTGGTTTTTATGCTTGGTGGTGTTACAACACGTTGGAAACAGGTGGTTGCGTACTATTTTACTAGCAATTCTGTAAATGGCTCAGTCTTCCAAAACATAATCAAGTCCATATTTCAAAATGCAGAAGATTTAAAATTAAACATATTAAGTGTGACATCTGATATGGGCTCTTGCAATCAGGCACTTTGGAAAAGTTGGGGAATTTCCCGCAGGTAGACATTCACCATTAATTGCAAAATCCCCATCCATCCCATGCAGACAAATATTTATATATCTTTGCTGATATACCCCATTTATTTAAAAAACATTAAACTCATGCTAGTTACCAACAAAATTATCAGAATACCTGTTAATATTGCTGAAAAATATGATTTGCCAACGCGAGATGTATTATCAGAACATATTTTGGAACTTCCTCTTATCAAAAAAGCACACTTTTAAATTAGCACCCAAATTATCTGAAGAAGACTTGCTTCCAACACATTTTACCCAAATGAAAGTATCTACGTCAACAAACGTTGTGAGTCATACAGTAAGTAGTGCTTTAAAGTTCTTTATCAGAAGAATTGAAAAGCCTGCGTATCTAACCACAGCTTGGTTTTTAGACCAAATTGAAAAGTGGTTTCAAATTATGACTTCAAGACATCCCACATGTGCTCTTAGTAAATTTAATGTAGAAGCATATAATGAGTCTATTACTTTTTTAAAAGATTTCATGGACTTATTTTCGAACATGGAAGTTGGCTACAAAAAGCTGTGGAAGCCTTCACAAAGTGGTGTTCTTATTTCTACCCAATCAATTTTAGAATTGCAGGCTGAGCTCCTAGAGAAAAAGAATATCAGTTTGTTTTAATCCAGTCGTTTTTCACAGGATTGTTTGAAAACCTATTTTGTGTATTAAGAAGTAAACAGCTTGTTCCTAATGCTGTGCAAGTAAAAAATAATTTAAAACTAATTTGTGTGTCCAATATTTAAAAATTCTAGTACAGGCAGTTATGATGAAGATGATAGGCAGTTTTTTTCGGGTTTTTAGACACTATTGAAGGAACCCAACCAAAATATGATGTTGTTCAGTTACCTACATAAATAAAACAACCTGTGTAGAACCTAAGTTACAGAATTAAATTCAATGTACAATGTGTGGTTATATACTTAAAGTATAAGAAAACATCCAATACATGTAAAACTTGTTTGAATGCTGCTGGTTCAAAATTCCAGTGTTCAAAAATTTACAAAATTTACATTAATTGCTGATTTAGGGAGCATTCACTTTTTTTTGTAATGAATATGTGTTTATTTTGTAGAAATGGAGAGTATTTTTAGAAAATACATAACAATTGTATCCTCTCAAAATGTAAATTTGAAAGACTTTTCTTGGGGAAATGATTACTTGGAAATAAATCTCCGAATGTCATAATTTAAAAGAAAAGATAATTAAAATATTTATTATATTTAGATTGAAAATAAATTCAAAAAAGCAAAAGTGTCGGAAAACATGCTAGTAAATCTATAGCTGGCAATTTTGTTGTAATTTTAATATTGTTTTTATAATAAGAATTTTGTAAATAAACAATACTTAGATATATTTTGTTTTTTCCATCCAAACTTGCATGAGCTACACTTAAGAGCCTTGCTAAATGCAGTTTTTTTTGTGAAAACTAAGTAATTTAATTGGTTCTTGAACTTTTTATTCAAATAAATACACAGGTCCACAAAAAAGTGGTGTGTCTGACTAGGATTTTCAGGCGATTTTTTCCGCTAAACACGAATCTGAGGTCAAAGCAAAAATCGAGAAACCCAAATAACCGACCAGGTACATTTACCGGCAGAAACCTGCTACCATGGAATGTTTGGACTACGACTATATAAACTATAAGAAATACAAAGAATTTTATGAAACAAAAAAGAAAGCTTTTCAAATTGTCTAGAAAAAGATATATAAACATTATTGATAAGATAAATAATAAAGGAGATATAAACGAAAATGTAATTTTGACAAAAATTTCAGTCCAAAATAGGAAAATATTTTATTAATGCGAGCATGTGACTTTTGGATTTTTTTTATAATACATTAATTTATTTGAATCCCACATCACTTCAAATTTGTAAAAAGAAAATCCAAAATAATTTTTTTTTTCCAGAAGTGTATCTTGAAAAATCCTGAAAATTTGGTTTTTGATGATAATTGAGTTTTTGTGCAATGATACAAATTGCTTTTTGAGGTCCCTAATAACATATTAAAATTTGTTAATTTTCACCGCCAAAAACCCATTTAAAGTGCGCATGGTCCTTTGCCACAACATGGCGTAGGCTGGGCGGAGCTTAGATGCCTATTGCTCGCCACTGTCTTGTATAAAGTATAAAGCCACTGTACTAAAATGCCTGCGCAGCGCATCCAGACGGCCACCTTATGTTTATTTCGTACCATAAATTTACAAACGGTAGAATATAAAAAACATCTTGTATTTAATATTTTATCAGAATAAAGAAGAGAAGTGTGAAATAATTTTGGTTTTTTAAATATGATTTTCAATATATAGTTTTGGAAAAACATTAAGTGGATATAGTGTTGTTTTATAGGTTCCACCCCACACCAATATCCCATATCTCAATATAGATTCAACAAGAGCTCTATATCCAGAAATAAGAATTTTTCCTAAAATATTCCTAAGTACGAAAAAATTATGTATGAGATTTTTCATTGATTTCACCAGTTTAGTTATATGTGCGTTAAATTTTGGGATGTTGATCAATTATAATGCCCAGATATTTAGTATGTTCAACTGATGAAATCTGATGACCGGACTCACTCATCTGCAAAGTAAAAAAAGGTTGGTCTTTTTTTTCTGGGTCAAGGAAAAGCAATAAAATTGGTTTTTGTAAAATTCAATGAAAGTTTGAATGAATCAAACCATGTCTTCACTGTCTGAGTGCCTTTTTCTGCAGTTTCCTTAACTTTGTCCCAATCACTACCTTCAAAAACTAAGACAGTATCATCTGCATACGACAGTATTGTACCCCCATATCAACCTCTTTAAGAAGTGGATTTATGTAAGAAATAAATAGAATGGGGCCAAGTATCGTCCCTTGAGGTACACCCATCTTAATATAATTAGAAACACTAACAGTATTATTTAGCTTTACAGCCTGTAACCTCTCACTCAGACAAGATGTGAAGACATCCAGTACAGGGCCATGAACTCCATAATTGGACAGAGTCTCTAAAAGGGCATCATGCGGCACCGTATCGAACGCCTTCGCCAAATCTAAAAACACTAATGGTTTTCTTTCCCACGTTTAAATTGGAAGTTATTTTATAAATTAAGTCATACATTGCATGATCAGTGTTTTTATTTTCAAGAAACCCAAATTGTTTCTCTGAGAGGATATTATTGTCATTCAAAAAGTTACAAGTCTTACTTTAATGGCCTTTACCAAAATTTTGCTAAAATTATTAATTAAACTTATTGGTCTATAGTTAGCAATTTCATGTTTTTTTACCTGATTTATAGATTGGAGTCACTATAGAGGTTTTAAAATAAGATGGAACAGTTCCACTTTTAAAAATAAGATTTATGATATGTTTTAATGGTTTTACTAAGTACTTGTGTGTATGTTTTATAGTTTTGTTGGAGATACCATCGATTCCCGGTCAACTGTTGTTTTTAATGTAGATATATGCTCAATAAGTTCTTTTCAGTTACTGGTTTAAAATATATTAATTTTAGGTTGCTATATTTCATTTTCAAGGGTTTGGCAGGTCTTTGAATCCTCTGAGCCATCCCCTCACCGACCGTTAAAAAAATTATTACAATAATTTGCCATACCTTTATCACTCAAAAATTTCTCTCCAGCGTCGTTAAGAATTTCAAGCCTATCACTAAAAGTTACGTTTTCATTAGTAGCATTTTTTATTATTTGATATATTTTTTTTCGTATTATGGACATTACCATTAATCTGATGCCTGTAGTAATTATTTTTGGTGGTTTTTATTAATTTGTTTAACATATTTCTATAGTTTATATATGAATTATCTAGTTCAGGACTAAAGTTTTTCATTAAGTTCTTTTTAATCTTATCTCTATGTCTAATTGATGAAATAATGCCAACTGTAATCCAAGGTTTATTTTTTCTTTTGTATCATTTACCAGTTCAGTTATAGTTGATTCTTTTAAGTAATTTTGAAATTTATTTATAAAATTATGGGTTGCTGAATTGGCATCAGAATCCGATACGACTGTTTCAGTCTTCATCAACCAATTTACTCTCCAGTAAGTCATAGTTAATGTAAGAAAAATATTTTTTAGGTCATTATGAACTTGTCGGTTAATATTGTTATTCTCACATATGTTTAGCATAGTGGGATAATGATCGTAATCTGGGAATGAATAATAAATGATTGGGTTTCCAATTACTTTTCGTAAGTTTTTCTTAAAAATATATGATCCAAACAACAGACTACTCTTATTGTCCCTAGTGGTTTGATTAATGTGAGACTTAAATCCATGTAGATTTAATATATGTAGCTAAATACTCTACAGAAAGACTTGAGTTATCGCTTTTTGTTAATATTTATATCACCAATCAAAATTTTAACCTGCGATTTTAAATTATTTAAAAGAAAGTTGTTTAAGTCCTGCAGAAACAGATTGACATTAGTACAAGGTGGTCTATACAAGGCCTTAACTGTATAAGAGACGTTGCTTATTATAAAAGAGACATCACTAACTGTAACACCAGTGTTAGACAATTTTGTGTTTTATAGTACAATCCAATGTGACCTAACAAAATAAAAACACCATCATTCTTATTAATATCTGCCTCATGTAATGACCAACAAAACATGGAATAGCAAAATAGTTCGGATTGTCAAGTTTCCAACATTCAGTAAGAATAATCATGTCACAAAATTTTAAATTATACGTTTTAATGAAAGACAACAAATTATCGAAATTTTTCCTAATACTTTTATGTTAATCTGCATAATATTAAAAATTTTATTTTTCACATTAATAGCTGTAGTAAAATTATCCATATCAACAATTTTTGAATCAACCATGTCCTCTATCAGATCTTCAATCACACATTCATCCATACTATTTAAAGAAAAAATGTATAATTTACTTAACAACTAAATTATCACAGCTCCGTAATTTATTTTTCTCTTGCCATTTGACATTTCTTTGCCAGCATAGGACATTCTTGTTCTTTTCACTGTCATGGTCACAAGATGTTAAGGGTTGTATTTATTTTTAATGTATAAACAGTTGACACATCGTTTTTCTTGCTTCTGACATTGAAATCTGTCATGTGGCCCAGCACAGTAGGTGCACTGTTTGTTTTTATCACAATCAGCTGATTTGTGGCCAAAAGCCCCACAGTTGTAACATCTAGTAATGTCAGGTGTCCTCGATACATAACAGTGGTTCCATCCCATGTCTAATTTAGTATTCACTAACTTTCTAAATGTTACCCTGATGTCTCAATGTAAATAGTCCATCTTTTTGTTTTTTTTGATTGCCTAGTGCATGATTTGATCTTGTCCTCATCATTAATTAAATTAGAATTAAGCATTTTTAAATCCGCATGTAATTCATTACCATCTTTATATTCTTTATTAGCCCAGTCATTCTTAGTCTAGGATTATGTTGACCTTTAACTTCAATATTGTAATGATCTTTTAGTTTATCCTGTGCATAATTTGTTAACTTTAGTAAATTACTTGGTTTGTCACTTTTAATAATCCACACACCCTGTGCTGTGGCCTTGAAAAACTTAACAGGAGCGCCAGCCAAAACTTGATTAATTCTTTGTTTAATATCTCTTGTACCATGTCACCGGTTTGTTGTTTTTTCGGTTTTAATATTAAAGTTTGTTCATGGGAAACATTTCCTATGAGTTCTTTCTTCTTAGTTTGATCGAAGTCTTGCCTTACTATACCAGCATAACTAACACTCATTGAAATTATTTTGAGGGTTTCCAAGAGCATTTAATTTATCTTCTATATTCTTCAGTTTTTCCAGGATATTATTACTGCATTCATCTTCCACATATTTTTGAGGGACTTCTGCATGTATATAGATCCAAACTATTACATTCTTCAGTTGATCGATCTGATTAATCTGTTTTCTAGTTAGGTCAACACAAGCTGCATGATACCATGACTTGCAACGGCCTTCACAGAATATTGATAATTCATTATCATTAACTGTAGTTTTGCACTTCCTGCAAGTGGTGTTTTCTTCATCGGCCTACCTACCTATATACACAGTGTTCAAAATTAAGTCGGCACTACTGCTAACTTTTTTATTATAAGAGATACAAGTTAGGTTAAATTAGCAAAGTTGTGTACATTTTTACACTGATTACAATAACGATAATAAAAAAACAAATGAACATCAGATGTACGCGTTATTCACAAAAATATACTTTTTTTAAATGCAACACAATGTATTTGTTACGTTAATTCGAAAGAGAATGTTATTTTCTATATAATTAGTTATTTACATTTTTTTCCTAAAATGAAAAATAGCGGAGTTATTTCAAGTTAAATGTATTTTTCCATAACTGGATGCAAGCAGCCATGGAATTCTTAAAATCGCATTTTTTGTACAAATTATCGTAATATGCTGACAAAAATTTAAAAAAAAACAAAAGATAACATGTGTATCCGCCATGATGTTTAAGTGACAACTAGTAAATCATAAGACAACAGTTCATTTATGCTACTGTTTTTTAAAGTGCTGTCATTTGGAGAAGTTTGATATGATAGAATGCTACATAATTTGCTGCACAAAAAAAAAAAAATGGCATCAGGGTTTAGAGTGAAACTATTTCCAGAAAGAAATATGCCATACAAAAGATATTTTTTACTCCTTTATCGAAAGTTTCAATCAAACAAAAGTGTTTCTTTAGAGTAGAAATTAGAAAACCTTTATAATTAATTAACAAACAAAAATTAATGTTTAGCATATTTAAAAGTTTATCGTGAAAACTTCACAAGAGACTGTAGGTCAGATCTTGATTAATGCTAAGGAATCATTAATAAAATTTAAAAAAAAACATATTTATGTACCCCACAAATACAGACCCACACAAACTTTGTTGCCAGGTGATTACAAAATGCGTATAAACTTTTGCCAATGGTTTGTAAATGCTGCTATAGAAAATCCAAACGTTTTACGATTAATTCTTTGAAGCAATGATACTAACTTTAGTAATAGAAGCATGTTTAACCAAAAGAACCAACATTATTGGAGCATTGCAATCTCCTGCGCCATCATCCTTTCAATCCACAAAGATGTTTTTGCTTAAACCCATGGTGCTGCCTCATTGGATAAAAAATTGTGGGACCTTTGTTTTATGAAAGATCTTTAACATGCAAACAATATCTGAATTTACTAAGAAATGTGTTAAAGGATTTTTTTGATGATGCCAATATAGCCATTATTAGCATAATGTATTTTATTACTGTTAGTTAGTTATGCGTTATTATTAAAAAAAAAACTGAAACTACGATGTTTATTATTTACCCAACTAATTAGAAGGTTTGACAAATTTTATCCTTTATGGCGGACTTTATTTAAATTTGGTTTCTGACATGGCGTACTACGAAATAATTTGATTTTAAGAATTCCATGGCTACCTGCGTCCAGTTACGGAAAATGCATTTAAATTGAAATAACTCTGCTATTTAGCATCTTAGAAAAAAAATGTTAATAACTAATTGTATAGAAAATTACATTCTCTATTAAATTAATGCAACAAATACAGGTTGTAAGCATTTAAAAAAAGTATATTTTTGTGAATAACTCGTAAATCTAATGTTCATTTGTTTTTCTATTATCGTCATTGTAATCAGCGTAAAAATGTACAACACATAATTTAACCTAACTTAGCCGTGTTTTTCAAATCAAACAGATATAATATCATAAATATCCGATCTCGCCTTTGCAAAGGGTGGAAAAATAACTCCAAGTTTAAACCCAAAAGGTGAAACGTCTAATATCATTGTCAACTATTTATATCAAGTACTGAGAGATAATAATTTGATAAAAAAAGTCGTGGCTTTTTGTGGCGACAATGCCATTGTCAATTTTGGGGGTGTAGCTAGGCGAGGATCTAATGTGTTAGCAAAATTACAATCATCTCTGAAAAAACCATTGATAGGAATTAGATGTGAAGCTCATAAAATTCACAATACTTTAAAATCTGCTGCAGATGGTCTATCTTTAGATTACTAAAGCGTTATTGTAAAAATATATATTTTTTTTTATGTTTATATGGTTCGAGCTGTAGCTCTGAAGGAGTTTTGCGATGAAGCTGAAATAGAATATCAGCAAATGCTCGGCTACAGTAAAACCAGGTGGCTTGTGCTTATGCCTGCCCTGGAGAGAGTTTTTAAATTGTACCAACCATTAAAAGACTACTTTTTGAGCATTGAGAAATGTCTCAAATTATTAAAGTCTTGAATATCTGGAACAGTGTTCTTTCTATTTTTTTTAAAAAAAGGGAATTTTTTTATTGGGCAGATTGAAGAAAAGTGCCTGTTGGGGATTCAAAAGGGGCATTGAATGTATTGTTAAAAAGGGGATAAATCCTGATAAAGACAAAAAGAAGTATTTGATAAATTTATATTTTTTTTCAAACTATGTTATTTTTAAAAAAAATAACCGAATGGAATAATTCATAATTTCCCCACAGATTTTTGTTGGGTGGAAGTATTAAACACTTTCGCACCAACAATCTTCAACATGTTTTAATTGAATATATTTTTTTTTTCAGGGGTACAAATGTTCCAGTAGAAAAAATTTTTTTCTTAAATGAATAAATTGAGGACTTAGCGGTTTCCGTTTTGAAAGGGGGGTTGTGGTTAGTTGTGGTTACCAAGGTCAATATTAAAAAAAATTGCCAAGAATTTGGGTTTTTTTTAAAAAAAAAAAATATAAATATTACTAAAAATAAATAGGTTGACAAATTTTTTAACAATTACTGTCACAAAAATTTTTGCTTTAATAAAGCGGGAAAAATTTTTTTTTATTTTTCATGTGTTAAAAAAAAAATATTTATAATTACTTAATGTCAACAAAATTTTTTTTTTTTCTTTTTTTTGGTTTTTGATAAAAGGTTTTCTTTTTTTTTGGGGTTATATGGAAAAAAATTTTTTTATAGTCATATTCCATGTCCTTGGGGGTTGCAAATATACTACTGGGGAAGAGAAATTATGTGTTTTAATATTTTTTATTTTAATTTAAATTTTAAAATTAAAACCTTTTTTATTTTCTCCATATAATGCGAAACTCCCCATTATGAAAAGAACGTCAGGGGAAAAGGGTTAAATCGGGGGCTTTCGAATACGCTCCCGTTTTCCCTTTTGAAATAAAATTGGGGAAAATCGCAAATAACCAAATTCCCCGACCAACTGTTTGACAAATTCAAGAGCCCCAGTCGGTCATGGTTAGTTTTTTGGGGGAAAACAGCTTTTTTTTTTTCCCAATTATATTTTAGACAGAACCAGAATAAAAAATTTGATGGCCGAAAATTATTAAAACCGCAACACTGTTGATACTTATTTTGAATTTGACAAAAAAGAAAAAAAAGTGTTATCAGAATTTTTGATTTATTTCTTAAAAACCATATTTTTTTTTTAAATTTTAAATTAAAAAAATTTTTTTTCCTGATTTTCTGGATTTTTAAAGATTTCTGTTTCTGTGTGTTATGTTTAACTAAATAATTATCAATTTATACGTTTTTTCCCCCCCCCCCGCACTCAAAAATTACTCCAAGATCCAGTAATTTTTTCGGAAAAAAAAAAAATTTAAAAACAATTTCTTCCTTTTCCGGGGGTATATTTGCTATCCCAAAGGATACTTAAATGTAATTTTATTAAAAAAAAATTATAAAATCCCAAAAAAAACAGAAAACCGTATATGCAATTGTTATTTTTTTTTTTATATAATTAACACCCACATTGAAAATAAACATTTTTTTTCATTCTTTTGGAATTGGCCACACTTTCGAATTTTTGTCCTGCCCTTGCCTAATTTATATGGACGTCCCGTTTTAAGGGGGGGAAAAATGGTCAGTTTAATTATAACTTAAAAAAAAAGAGAAAAAAAAAGTTTGACTTTAGGTTTCTAATCAGCACCTAAAAAACCCCTAAACAAAATTTCCCCTTAAAAAACCCGGGGGGCCTAAAAAAAAAAAATCACCAATTTTAACATTAAATAAAAACTCATTCAATATTTAACAAAACTAAAAACCGCAGATTTTCTTAATACTTTAGTCTTGCAATTTCCCCCTTTTTTTCATCAAAAAAAAAAAATTTTAGAAAAAAATTCATGTTAAAAGTTTGGGGTTGTAACTGTTTTTTTTGTAATAATTTTAAAAATGATATTACAATGAATATGATTACCATAAAAAAAACCCACTACACAAATGTTTGTTTTAATTTAAATTTGGAAAAAATGTGTTCTACTTTTCTTAGCTTTCCTTTTTTTAACAGCAACATCGAAAAAATTGGGGGATTTATGCTTACCCCCCGTCTAAAAAAAAATTTATTGGGTATCCAAATCAAATATAACAGTAATTAGAATTAATTTTTTACAATGTTTATCCTTGAAAAAATGCTAGGGAAAACCCCCCAAGGTTACATGACCAGTTTTTACTTAGAAGGTTTTAAGCATATAATAACGACTTCATTTTTTAAAATATATGTATAAATTAAAACACACTAAAAACTAAGGAAAAAAACACCACAGCCACAAAAAAAAAATCTCAATCCAAAAAAACCTTTAGGACGGGATAAAGAACTGGTTACTGGTTACCAAATTTAATATTTTTAGGTCTTGATAAAAAAAATGATTTATTCTTGTAAACTGCTTTGGGGAATAGAGAATTTGGGACTAAAGAGCAAGAGCAGTATTGAAATTGGTTAGAACAGCTGATAATAACTGAAATTCGGAAAACATATTCAATAAAGCAAAATCAATAACTACTGTAAAAAGAATACAATAAGAGCAAAGAAAACATATTATTAGATGATATGAAAAAAGTAGAGTTGCTTGATATTGCCCTGAATAAACATCGGTAATTAATTATATTATCAAAAATACCCCATGAACGAGAGGTGCTACCTGTTACAATTACCGCCATAATACTGTGAACTAAATTTATGAACAAGAGGATTTTTTTAGACTGCTATAAAATAATATTGTTGTCTTGGTTACTACACCATTAATTAAAAATTATATTGAATTTTTTTTTGGTTAATGTCTTTTTTCTGTTAGCGATATAAGTCTAATAAGATTACAGATACATATTCAGTTATAATTTTCTAACTCTTCGGCCATAAATGAATTGAAAATTTCAGGGTTTTCTTATTTTTTTTGTAATCCACAGTTTTATTCTTTATATATTTTATTATAATTTTGTTTAATAATAGCTAAATAATAAAAGATCATGATCCCCTATTTAAATAATTGATAATGAAACCTAATTATGAGAATTGATTAAAATATATTCAATAAGGATATAATTTCTTTGTTTAACCTATTTTATTGCAAAAAGGATCCACTTGAAATACATGTCTTTTGGTATTCTGATTTGTTGAATTTTTTTTTTAAATGTGTGTCCAAGCCTCCAAATACAACAATTTCATTATTATCAGCTGATATTATTTAACTGCCCAAAAAAATTTTACTTTTTAATGTAAAAACCGAGCTATCTGGGTTCTACATTCCACAAAATATTTTTTTTACTGACCTACAGAAATATACCCGAGATATATGACCTGTTATCTATTTCAATATTCTTTTTTTTTTCTACTTCAAATCCCTTTTAAAAATCCATAATCACCACCTCTTTGTTCTGGTTTTTCCACGGCAAAACCAGGTAGATTATAGTACTGTTTTTACTTTCATACATATCTCCAAACCAAGTATTGTGCCCATCCTAATTCCTTTAAATCATTTACATTAACATTTTTTTAGGGGAAAAAACATTCATCGATCTATTATATTTAACTATCTATGATTATTTTTCCTTACACGCGCTATTAAATTACTGCGGAGGGTAGTTATTTGTATACCGACATGGATGATAATAACGTACTGTTAAAATGCTCGGTAAATATATAATTATATCTGTATATTTCCGTGGGGTATATCATTGAAGAAACTAGAAAACTGGGATAAACATCTCAAAAACTGGGCACCCAGCTACTTAGTTCTTGACCCCAAAAAGCCTACGAGCAGTCATAAAATATATACCATATACATGGTAACCTTCTTTTGGTAAACCCACAAAAACAACTAAGCTAACGAATATGATCCATGTTTGCACTCAAGACATATTTTTGTTAAAATAAAATTTTTAAATAAACACTTAAAAAGTTAAACCACAAATTAATGTGGGGAAAAATTTTTAAAAACCCCCAAGGGGAAACGAAGGAGCAATTTGGGGATAACTAAGTTGGGTTAAATAGACTTATTTTACACTCAAGAGTATTTCATAAAATTTTGTACTGTATTATAAACTCAACCATATCTAAAAAAATATTGTATCAATATTTTAATTACTTTTGAAACTGTCAAGTTAGTTTTAAAGAAAGATATTTACCCAAACTTTTATAAGGCCTTATTGAAGATGTTTTGCAGGACATAGATAGAAAAAGTGTAAAAAAGTATAAAATATTTATGGATAGCAAACATACCTTTATTGAAAAAATTTTAATTCACATACCTCTCTGAAATAACAAATCAATAATTTTCTAGATTTAAGTCTTACTTATGATAATAATAACAACATCACAACACTTTGGTTTACAAAAACCCGTCCAGTCAGGAAATAAATATATAAAAAGGGGTTCGCGCTTGTCGATAGAGCAGTAAAGTAAAGATGCAAAAGAACGACCACGAAAACTAAAAAAGTCAGAAAAAACCTAACGGAGAACAAGTTCCAAAAAAAGTTTATAATTAAAAAAACAATAAATAATATTTATAATAAAAAATTTCAAAACCAATAACAAAAACGAAAAAAACATAACCATTTCAGAAATTAATACAAAAATTAAAAAGTTTTTAAACCCTTTAATATTAAAATGCTGAAAAAAACACCTAATAAAAAAAAAACCACTTTTTTAAATTTAAAACCCCAAATTTTAAAAAATTTAACCAATCCAATGTGATCTATAAAATTAATAGTTTTATATGTCCTAAAACATGCATTGGTCAAACAAAACAATTTCTAAAAAAAGATGAGTCAATTTGCATTTAAAAAAACGAAAGAGACAAATCTAGCTTATACAGTTTTTTTTAAAACATGCGATTGAACAATTTACTTTTAATAATGTACAAATGTCAGATTATGAAACAAATAATAATAAAAGAAATATTAGAGAAATTTTTTAAAATAAAAAATAAAAGTACTCTGAACTTTCGTGCCGACACTGAGCACCTCAGTAATAAATACAACAACATAATTATATGAAATAACATGGTCCACAATGTACGTAACGTAATCGTAAATATAACGTAAACGGAAACATAAGAACGGAACTAAAACCTTGCGGTGTCCTTCTACAACCAACGTATCCGTAAGCAAATTTTGTAGCATGTCAGTAAAATAACCTCACTTTTCTACGATTAT